>JAPYZJ010005141.1:0-17983 GCA_030522765.1 Ophioninae sp. B BG-2022a
AAAAAAAAAAAAAAAAGAAACAAAAGAAAGAAAGAAAAAAATGAACGGTCGCGAGGGCGGGCTGCTTTCGCTGATATCGTATTAGTCTTTTGTTTCACGGAACAAAGGCGAATCGAGGCACTTTTGTATTTCGTTTGGGTTCATCCTGACGGGATTGCGGCCGCAGCTCGAAGCCATTATTCCGCTGCGTCCCTGATGCGATGAGATCGAACCAGAATTATCGAGTACAAATGATCGAATATTATTATTAAGATCGACACTGAACATCGAAATAGAAACAATCGGAGTTTATCTTATGATCGCGATCGGATCGCGAAGTTTGCAAGTCGAGTTCCGTTGAACGCGTACAAAGAGCCGCACCTCGCGTTCATCTGCACAGAGTAGCGTCTAGCTGCATCAGCCAAGGCAAAAGTAATTTCATCTTTCGCCTATAGTTTGGATCCTTGGCTATTGGGTTGTGCTCCAGATAAACCGTGAGAAGCTTTTTATTCGCCGACAAACTTTCCACCGCCGTCCAATCCTCGATTTCGTTATTGTTTATCTGAAATATGAGTTTTACGATAATATCAGAGGAACGATCGTTGAACCGTTATTCGGATGGGCGAACACTTTTGCGCGAAGAATGGCCGAAAAATGGGCGACAAGGGGAAATGGGTCGAGGTTGTACGCCAGTCGTCTCTCGATCGATGCAAATTCGTGCGATTCCAAAAAGTCGACGATAGAAAAGGATCATCGAAAAAAGTTCATCTCCTGTCCTTCCTTACCCAAAATTCTTCCAGCGAACCGAGATGATCTATACCCTCGACTCTTTTGATCCTATTGTTGGCGAGATCGAGGGTCGTCAGGTGAGGACAACTTGCCAATCCTTCGATACACGCGAGACCGTTCTCCGACAAATAGAGCTGATCCAATTTTTCCAGGGCATCCATGTTTTCCATTTTGGTGATGCGGTTGCTTTGCAAGCTCAACAGCTGGAGATTCTTCAAGCTTTCGAGATTTTGAATCTTTGATATTTTATTTTTGCCCAGGAACAAATTCGTGAGGTCGCTCAGTCCCTCCAAATTGGCGATTTCGCGAACTTTGTTGTCGCCCAATTCGAGAGTCGCGAGCTTCTTCAGATGGCTGATCCTTTCGATCTCCGTTATTTTATTGGAGGACAAGAAAAGCTTGCGCAGGTTCGTCAAGTTCTCCAGTCCCTCTATCTTCTTTATACGATTGAACGACAGATCGAGAAGCCTGAAAGAAGGAGATTCCGCTCAGCGACGCGCCGATAAATGAAAAAAATTGTGCGTTTGGATTGGTTCTATTACTCCAAGTTGAGCAGGCGGTCCAAGTTTTCAATGGTCGTTATTTGATTGTCCCGTAGTTCTAGCTCGACGAGCGTCACCAGACTATCCAAATTTTCGATTTTCTTTATCAGGTTCCAGGTAAAGCATAACTTTTGTATCTTGGTCAGAGGCTCCAAATTCTCCAGTTTCGTCAATCTTGAGTGATTAAAGTCGAGCTCCTGCAAAGATGGCGAACGCATTTACGACCGACACGAGTGTACTCAGCCTCGATTCTGGCGATTAGCGAGTAGCCGGTGTCGGATGAAAACCGAAGGAATTATCGACGCTCCGGAGAAGGTACCCGTCGTCGGAGCCGCGACGGAACGAGGATATATTTTTTTTTTTTTTTATGTCTTTTACGCTCTATTCGTAGCTTGTGAAAAATTCTCTAAACATTCGTTATTCGAACCACGATGCTGAGATTACTATTTCGATATATACAAAAGCGGTTTGTGATGCCCTTGGTGACGATTTACGTTTGGCCGTCGACGCTCCGACGAGAGGTTCGGAGATGACTCGGCAATTGTGACCGGTAGAAATACGTTGATTTTTGGCAAAGGGACTTTCGGAGGTACCTCCTCGGTCGAAACGTCAAAGACTTGTACCAACTTGGCTTTCCGGGTCGATGATGCATATTTTTTCGCTCTCTTCGGAATCGACGAGTTCGCTCTCAGCCTCCGCCGTCTCGACGGATCCTTCGCTCTTCTCTTCGTCCGCTACTGAAGAAGAGTTGAAAAAGAAATCCGATAGATTTCGTAAACTCGTATTAGCCGAGGATCATTGATAGAAGCGAATTCGCGATTCGATTGAGATCAAAAGGAAAATCGGATCTTTCCACGAGTTTTACCATTGTTGGACATGTTGATAATCCGAAGGCGATCGAGTGGTGCGCGATAAATCGCCAACTGGACAGATAAATAATATTTAATCGTTCGACTGTAGTCTCGTTGCGTATTATTGGTTTCTTTGCTCGACTGATCTGGAAAATGCTATCCAGCGGCAATGGTGTTTGCTCGTTGACCGTGCTAATTTGAGGTAATCGTCTATCCTGATAACAATTTCTATTCGACCGTGCTGATTTGAGGCAATCGTCTATACACTGATAATAATAATGGTGACAAGAAAGAGGCGAAGATGCGCCGGTAGGCGGCCATTATTAATACCTACTATCGATCGCTGTCACTCTTCGACCTTCGATGTACGGAACAATAGTGTCGGACGATTGTCACCGTAGGATGGAGCCACTCGCCGGGTCAAGAAATCTCCGTAGGTACAAAGTGACAAGTACAACGAGTGGAGCATTACACCGGCCGAATGTTTCCGGAAATATTTCCGTTGACCAGAGACAACCTCGCACCGTACGGCGAATATAGCCGCGAACGCGTCGCGTTTCGTCCAAACGTTTCCTTCAAGAAGGGCGCAGATCTCTAGGAGTCCAAGCCACTCTGGAAAAGTTTTGCGACGACTCGCGAAAATCTCTCCTCAGCGCCGTATCCTTCTTCGTAGATAGATCCAAAACAGCTGGAACTCGGTTAATAGGCTTCTCATCGATGAGAGTTCCGGAAAACGTAAGCCGATTGTTCAAAGCAGCCGGCTTTGCGTCAAGCCTCGAGTTGGATCACTACCCTGCTGCAGCGCCGAGTTTCGTTATCTTTACTGACCCACGAAGTATCTCAAACGCCATCCCATCCTCTCCGAATCTATCCGAGGCCCCTTGGAAACGAATCGATTGGTTACGATGAAAAGTTGGACACGATAACAAGAGCATTTTTTAGCGGCTGGCTGTGACGCGAAATTTGTTTGTCTCATTATTCAATGTACGATTACGTGTACGAAATAATTCGATATTCAAAAAGTCGGCGGCCACTGACCGCTCGCGTAAGAGAAACGTTCGAACGGGGATAGTAGCGCCGCGTGACGGCGGAATTTGGAAATTTTCCCGGGTCGCCATCTTGTTGAACCAGTGTCCTTTTTTCTCGGTGGCGCGCGTGTCGTTTCCTCTCCGGTCTTTCTCGTTGAACGTATCGCTCGACGCGGATCGTTCGATCGAATCCACAAACATCGAAGGGTTTTAGACGTTGCACAAAAGTGCAAGATGAGCGAAACTCTTCAGCTGAAGGGTACCCTTCGTGGTCACAATGGCTGGGTCACCCAAATTGCAACAAATCCGAAGCACCCCGAGCTGATATTGTCCTCTTCACGTGGTGAGTTGAAGAAAACGTGTCCGCCATAGATCGTCAATGGCGTATGGCCCGCCAGTCACCGCGCATTTTCCCCATCACCACGAATTTCATCCCGAATACCATTCCAAAGAATCGAAACTCGTTTGCCCAAAGAACACCCTGTCATTGACCCATCGGGCAACATTACCGAACTCCCTCCTGATTTTCCAAAGTTTTCGTAGCTCCAAAAAACCATAAAACCACCCCCAGTCGTGTCGAAAACAGCCTGACGCGTGCTTCTACCCGTAACCCGAGTCGATACGCGTGTCAATGTTCCCCCCGGTGACGTTTGTTAGCCCAAAAGTTCAACGCCACACGAGTAAACAAATTCATTGATGCGATGACATAACCTCACGCTCTCATCGATAATCGACAACAACAAACGGTGGTTGAAGCTTTTAGCCTAGACTCTCGGGCCGAAACGACACTGCGAGCCTTCTGTTAGTTTTTCAAATTTCCGGATCTAATTTCCTTTGGATTCCTTTGGATAATCGATCGTTTCGCGTCCGACTCGGATGCTGCGTATTTCGCGTTGAAACATTTGCTCGTAACGAATTTTCTTTGCTCGACTTGATCCGTTCCGTTTCTTCAGACAGGACTCTGATCGTATGGAAATTGACGCGCGACGAAGCCAACTATGGTATTCCTCAGAAACGCCTTCACGGGCATTCCCACTTCATCAGCGACGTGGTACTTTCGTCCGACGGTAACTACGCTCTCTCCGGATCTTGGGACAAGACCCTTCGTCTCTGGGATTTGCAAGCCGGTAGGACTACGAGAAGGTTCGAGGACCATACCAAGGTACGTACGGAATATCTTTGGGAAGAATCGCTCGACGGCTTCCTAAGAGAGAAATCATTTACGAGGGTACGAGTCGTAATCGTATTCCGATGTATTCTGGCGCGCGGGACTCGTCGATGTATTTTTCAAATAATTGTGCTTCGCGTCGCTTCCGAATAACGAGAAAAGGCACGCGTCGCGTATTCCAGCGATTCGTAACATGAACATTGATATCCAGGATGTCCTGAGCGTCGCTTTCTCCGTGGATAATCGTCAAATTGTTTCCGGCTCACGAGACAAAACGATCAAACTGTGGAACACTCTGGCGGAGTGCAAGTACACCATACAGGACGAAGGTCACAGCGACTGGGTCAGTTGCGTGCGTTTTTCGCCGAATCACGCCAATCCGATCATCGTTTCCGCCGGATGGGATCGCGTTGTTAAGGTACGATCGAAAAATGGGCGCTCGCGACTCGGGGGGGTGCTTCGCGAGATATCGAGTACGTTAAATTAATTTTGTCGCAAGAGTTTGTTCTCCTCTCGATGTTAACGGTGTCACGAAACTTGTGGAATTTTTGTATTCGAACTTTAATCGGACGACTTTAGGGGCGAGAAAAAAATTGCTCCGAGTTCCTCGAGAGGAGCGATAATAGAGAAAGAACTGCTTGAAAATTGGAGACGACGAGTAGCCAAATGTACGAACGTTAGCATGATGAAAACCTAATGACAACGATGTCCATGAGTGTTGCGGATATGGGACTGAGGATGCGAGACTAGAGAAAAAGGCTGGGAAACGCGCTACTCGTTTTATTGACCTCGAACTGTTTCTTTGGCCTAGGTCTGGAATCTGACAAACTGCCGTCTAAAAATCAACCACAACGGACACGGAGGCTACCTAAACACCGTGACCGTCTCCCCCGACGGTTCTCTCTGCGCCTCCGGTGGAAAAGTAAGAAAATCCTTTGATCGCTGAATAAATTGAGAAAAATACGAACACGATATGATGCAAACTACTTTGAAAAGTCGCAACGATTTCTATGAGCGTTTAAACGGATATGGGTCTGAAGTGAATTCGCGATAAATGTTGAAAATGAGTACGGAAGTATCGGTGTACCGGTGACTAAATGATTTGTACGTTTGATCGTTGGAACGCAGGACTGCAAAGCGATGCTGTGGGACCTGAATGACGGCAAGCACCTTCACACGCTCGAGCACAACGACATTATAACGGCTCTGTGCTTCAGTCCGAACCGTTACTGGCTTTGCGCCGCGTTCGGCCCGTGGATCAAAATCTGGGATCTCGAGAGCAAGGAAATGGTCGACGAGCTCAAACCGGAAGTAGTTTCGGCCGCGAGCAAGGCGGAACCACCCCAGTGCTTGTCGCTGGCTTGGTCGACCGACGGACAAACCTTGTTCGCTGGCTACTCCGATAACACCATTCGCGTCTGGCAGGTTTCGGTTTCCACCAGCCACTGAGTACTCTGTACAAATAACCAAAAAAAAATACACAAAATACTTTGAAGTTTCGTCGCTCGCGCACCCCCCCCCCCCCCCCCCCCCCCCCCCCCCCCCCCCCCCCCCCCCCCGCCCCCCCCCCCCCCCCCCCCCCCCCCCCCCCCGCGCGCACTACTCACGGATCTCGGATCGAGGCATTGCGGAGATGCCGGAGAATCGCCGCGAATTACCCGATTCGGTTTTTTCGAAGCACGACGCTTCGTCCCGAGACGTGATACATTGCGGGGAAAAAAGGGTGCGGCGATATTCGCTCAACGTCGTTCAACGAAACTAATTTATTTCTATAGAAAATCGTGAAAAATACACAACAGGGTGCATTTTTTCGTAACGAGTCTATTTTACGAACGAAGCGACGCGACGCCTAGTCTCTCGCAAATGACAGATCATTTTTCTTCGCTGACGTTGTTGAGTCTTCCTTCTAGTTTTTCAAACTCCGTTTTGGCGGTTTTGTCGGCCTCGTCCTCGACTTGTTCGACGCCAAGGACCTCCGGTATGTAAAACTGCATCATGTTCTGAACGCCGTTTTTCAGAGTGACCACCGAGCTCGGGCAACTGGTGCAAGATCCCTGCATCTTTAGCTTGACGATCCCGTTCTCGAAACCCTTTAAGCAATTGGTTGAATCCTCGTGAGGTATAACGATTGGTGTAACAGCGTGAGATTTATTCGTAACTCTCAAAAGGTATACCATGTAGACTATGTCGCCACCGTCCTCTTGAACCGTCGGCCGAATACGAGTGTCCAACAGTTCTTTGATCATTTGGACGACCTCGTCATCGTCCTCGTATACCTCTGAAATTTCAAAGAAGAAGAAAACAAAAGCGTTTTCGTTTTCCCTAAAATAATTCTGGAGTTTCAGACATTCCGTAACAATAGTTTGGCATTCTGTTATTAATACTGAAAAACATAATTCTTTCCCTTTGGAAGGCTAACTTAGCAATTGCGAAAATTTGCTCGTGCGCGCCGTCTTAAATATTTATCGGATGACAGAAAATTCTAAGGGTGTATCGAAGAACGCCGTAAGCGCCGACGAGAACTCGCCGAGAAAGATGCATCGGCGACGAGCGTCCGTCGGGTGTATTCGATTGCTAGTTTCTTTAATTACGCGTGTCCGAGGATGGCTGAGCTTCCGACACGACGGGTAATCCACTGGCAAAGAAATCCATCACCGTAGCAAAGATCTCGGGCTTCAAGAGGTTCCATTCGACCTCCTCGTCCACTTTGGTAACCGTGATGAAATCCGAGCCGAAAAAGACCGACTTGACCCCATCGATGCGGAACAACATTTTTGCCAGCGGAGAGCAGTACGCGGCCGAAGCATCGGGAAAGTCCTTGGTCCGTCCTTCTTCCAGTACCGGGACTCCCGGCAAGAACTTGACGCTGTTCGGATTAGGGGTATCTTGCGTTTGCACGAACATGCTCCTTCGAGGTACTCGCAGCAACGAAATTCCTCTCTCAAGCGGGTACCGACCGAACGGGATCCTCTCCGACTCGAAGTGTAGCCGCTTCGCATGTTTGTTTACGATTCTAGGCAAAGAAAACGAATACCGGTGGGGCTAAGCCAGGTGGGACCTAAAAATACAGCGATAGCGTCGAAGCTTCGAAGCCGTCGTAACGACGACGGTACATTCTACAAAATTACATCTCTCTCCGAGAGAAACGTGCAAGAGGGGTGTTTTCGATAATAACGAAAATAAAAGAAAAAATCAAGAATTTTTGTTGGCTTCCCGTGCAAAACTTGAATTTGGTATTCGTATCGTTTTCATTTTCCATTATATATGGAAATTGAAAAGAAGAACAAAATTGAAATGAACTAGCGAGTTAAAAATAGAGCTTTGTTGTGACAGGGACGAAAATAATGAGCCGTCCGATGTATCTGGTGGCGACGTAAACTCTTCAACGGTAACGCGTATCATCGAGAGGAACGAGGAGCTTACTGCGAGCATTGACAACCGATTAGCGTTTTGCAGCTTAAAAGACCGCAGGACCGCAACGATCTCGACAAAATTTTATTCATTCCGGATCACGCTTGTCGCAGTTGCAGTTTAACAGTCAGTTACGTCGTAGCGGACGAACATTTTTCCTGGCGTTCCGTCGTGAATTCGGGGGGACTGAAACCTATAGCATTGATCGGTTAGGTAGAGGCTCATCACTCGTCTATCGATTCCGGACAATCACGTACCGTTCGATGGTAGAGTGCGCTGTATCGCGGTACGGTACCGGAGATTACGGTTCGGCAGCGACGGTAGCGGTACAGTGTACCATCACGCGATGGAGCTACGGCGTGCACGTGTGCGGAGATTGAATGAAGATTCGACGATTCAAAGGATGCAAGGATTGAAATGATATTTTTCGCTATAACTATCAAACGATTTTTCTTTTCGTTCGAACGATTCTCCAACGATGAACATTTGTTGAAATGATTTACGATCGTATCGGGCAGCCAACTTCAGGGAGGTGCGTAGAGTCGCGGTAAGAGTTTTCTATTGGAAGTTCCTGCTTGCGCGTCACCTACCATTGTAGCGTAATAACCGCTTGTATACGTCAGCTGGAGGACGAGTCAACCGATCGCGGCTCCGAATTTTTTATCGTCTTTTCGTGTACAATGGCATCTCTGGTGCAATATTTCAAGTCCATCCCGACTCATATGGTACGTTCGCGCAAGCAAACGTTGGCAAATTATTCTTGAAATTCTATATCGGGTTGGCCGAGCAGGAGAGGTTACGCTGGCCGTGTAATTAACCGTACAGTCGGCAATCCCTGCAACGTTTAACTTTCCACGTAGCTCATTTACAACGCGTCGATTACTTTTTCATTTCAGGATTACGATGGGCAGGCGAGAGCTGAAAGATTGTCGCGAGTCATTATAACCCTATTTGGCGTAAGTTTGTAGATATACCTACGGATCCTTCCCTAATGCCGCTGCGGCCGCATCAGCGAGCGCCAATTCTGTCATTTTTTATGTGCCACCGTCAACGCTCAATCTATAAATCTGGGTATTCCGTGTTCAAAGAAATAAGATTTTGGTTGGGTACATTTTAGGAAGGGAGAAGAATACATGAAAAAATGCACTTTTTTTTTTTTTTGGCTTTATCGAGGAGTCGAGTCGAGTCGGCGGGACTGAAAATACCCAGATTTAGCGACGAAACAACCTTACTTCGAGACGTCGGTTAAAGTAATCTCTGATCTCTTTTGGAGGGAAAAAAAAATATGAAAACGGATGGTCCGTGTTACGGCGATTTTGAAAAAGTTGATTATCTTTAACTCGACTGATTTTCTTGGACAGGCCGTCGGTCTCGTCTGGGGCTACGTCATTCAACAATTTTCTCAAACGATCTACATTCTTGGAGCTGGATTTGTAATGGCCACGATAATAACGGTTCCCGCCTGGCCGATATATCGAAGAAAACCTCTCGAATGGTTGAGACCGCAGAACGACGCACCGGCAAAACAGAAGAAAAAGAAATAAAAATCGTGTTTCGCTCACCTCTATACGTAGGAATTTCAAATGTTGTCTTTTCATTTTTATTTCTTCAAAGCGTTCTATTCGTTAGAGCTGCGGACGCCGAGAGGCCAAGGACTTTTTCATTGAAATATATAGATATTGTTTCGTGCGCGTGCATCCACACCGGTACCGTTACAATATTTTCGATGAAAAGAAAAGAAAAATTTGTTGAAGAATTTTCTCGGCGAATTTGCCTTTCCGCTCCTGAGGAGGGCGATTTTTTCAGCGAATCGAGACTCGTCGGACAAATCCGGATGAAAATATTTCCACGTTACTCCGAGATTTCCCAAATTTCTCCGCAGTTCGCTAAACTTTCCCCATTTCTTTCCGAATTCGTGCCATTTTGTTAAAAAATTCGCCAATATTTCCTGCATTTCTCAATGTTCTACCATACTATATTATTCGTAACACTTTTCGCGTGACAAACCTTGTAGAAAAATCAAGGAACTCTCGTTCACAGTTTGATCGAAAGTAAGGAAAAAAATGGGCATTTTTCTCGACAAACTCATTTTCTGAGCTTTTATTCAACTTTTCCGAAATTCTTCCGACAAGGCATTTAGGACGGCTGGGAAGTAATGGGAAAATCTCGTAAATAAAACGAGAGAATCGGAACAACGCGGAAGAAAAGGGATCTTGGGGAAAATGGGCATATTACAAGATAAATATTTATCATTTATCCCGATTTTCTTGGAATTTGGGGAAAACGGAAAAAATGTGAGAAATTCGGAAAAAAGGCGACGGGCCTTCGCGGGTCGCCTTCATCCTCGAGCCGCTCCGATGAAGCACCGATCGCGAAATCGGCGGCGTCGCTGCGGAGGCAACGCTGCTCCCGCAGTCCCGAAGGACCCTCTCGGAGTTGTCGGGGCACGCGTCGAGCGGAACCCGGAGGTGGGCGGCGCGAATAACGCGGCGCCAATGGTAATTCACGATCCCCGGAAAGCGTCCAAGGTCCGAGATCGTTGGAGGCTTGGCCGGGAACGATGCGATCGCTCGCGGGTGCACCGAGAGCTTCGGATGCGTCCTCGTTGACCTCTTCTCCGGCGAACTGGCACTCGTCGGGGTTAATGCCGAGCGGCTGGCTCTGGAGGATCGCGACGAAGACTGTTCGATTGGAACGAGCTTCCTGATTAATGTTGTTTTTTTTAACAACCCGTACTAATTCCCACACGTATCGTCGTTGCTGCAAGCTCGAATCCATTCAAAGATTTTAGTAACAATGTACCGCGTTGAAGCAAGTATATCGTTAAGCGTAAAAGGAAAGGAGAAAGAGAGCGGGGATACGGTATTACCGCGTCAGTCGACTCGTGCAGCTCTGGAACTCGTGACCGTTCGGGTTCATAGAAAACACAGACTTTCGTGCATTTGCCATTGGAATTTAACGATAGGTACTCTATCCAGCTTCGTTGATAAGCGAGCAGTCACTCGCGTTTCTTCAAAGACAGCGGTTGGTTCTCCGGAGCGTGCGCGTAAGGCCAATATTTTTTCTACAGCCGTTGCTCCATTGCTATCGTTGTAAGTTGAATACATCGCGTATTCAACTTACACGAGGAGTCAAACGTGTCGTTTTTCAATTGTAAAATGAATTGACTGGATCACTCCTGATCGTTTTTCACAGTACGCGGCGAATTATTACGCGAAGCAAAATTCTGATGGTACATGTGTTGATTTTTCGGGAAAAATCAACAGTTCCAGAGAGCTCTGGGTACCTGGGCTATCGGCTATCTCTCTCGCACATTTGACTCCTCGTGATACTCGTGAAAATTGAAAGACGCAAGAGCGCCTCGGTACACGCCATTCCGCTAGTGTACCGAGTACAATAACGCGTTCGATTGTTCCATTATCCCAAACAAACCCAAACAACTCGAGTCCTCGACGGGAAGAGTTCTCGGCGTATGCCGTCTCTCCGAAATTCCTTCAGCGACGTACATTCGTCGATTGAACCGAACGTTGATCGTGAAATTGAACAAAGGTAGAGGTTGTTCAGCCAGGTTAGGCAGTTGTGCGGTAATAATTGGCGGTACACCTACCACCTTCCGGTTGCCGGGTAGGTACATTGCGCAAGAGCCCGGTAAAAGTGAAACGCCCGCGACCCAAACGAAACGATCCGAATAATTGTCCTAGACGTTCCGCGCGTTCCGAAACGAAACGACCGGCGTTCTTTTCATACTCCAAGGCGGCTCTCGTATCCTTGTCCCGAATACAGAACCAATTTCCACCGATGCGTTGGATACTGCCGCAAAAAGTTCAAGTCTGACGTAGACTCGGTTGATCCGATACAAAAGTACAAAAGAGACCCTTCAAATACAGTGGTAGGTAGCGTTTGATTTTTTTCAGGAAATTCTCGTTCTCTCGTTCGGCGTATCTTTGATCCGAAGCGAAAAATATTACGTTGGGAGTGTTTATCGATTTATCGGGACCTATGCGTTATTTTGGTATAACGAAAAAAGTGTATTCTCGGTTTATTCTATTCTCCTATTGTCCAAGCTCTGAGCTTTTACGAGGCACAATTGTGTTTTTAAAATAGTCTAAAAATTGAAACTGTTATCTCGGAGGAATCGGTCGGAATGTCCGTCCGCGTTACAGTTGTATCGCTCACTGGTGCGTAAAAAGCAAAAGTTTACGACGCGATGGTCCGGAGGTCGCGTCTACCGCGCCCGTGTTGTTTCTTTCGAATTTTGTCATTACCGCACTCGCGTTGAAAGTTAATTGCACGATCGGTAACACCTGCCTCCGCTCTCAGCCCTCTCTCTCCCTGACTCCGTGGCCGTCACCTGCATCAATCGTATTCATCCTCGTACGCGTCGTACGGGTTCGATAATAGGATCGCGCCGTAACCCAAACAAACCCAAACGATTATCGAATGCGAACGTTTGGGAGTGGAAAACACTGTAGCGCGCGCTACGTACTTTTCGATAGTAGGCGTAGAAACTTTTGGACGCGACGCGTGTGCAATGCCCCGTTCGGGTATGCTTTCGGCGATAGAAAAATCAGGGAGCTCTCGAGAGTCCCGCTTCTCAAATTTCACCGACTTCCGACAAGCTACGAATGTTCCGTGCAAAAAATTCAATGCGGGATCGCCGATGATCTTTGTTCCAGTCGTGAAACGCGTATCAAGAGTTTACGATGAGAAAATTGGGGGGTGGGGGGGGGGGGGGGGGGGGGGGGGGGGGGGGGGGGGCGGAGGTTCTTATCCAGGCAATCGACGTTTAGCGCCCGCTACGGGATTTACGACTCGTCGCGTCGTCACGACGGAAGGCGCGCGATAGCCGATTATAATATCTATCGCGCGGGGACCGTATTCGCAACAGTCTCGAGTTTGTTGCGACAGCGCGCATCGCTACTGAATTATTTTTTAATAAACGCTCATTGCGATTGATTCGTATTACGCGTGGAAAAAATAATCCGAAAAAGACATTGGAACGTTCGTTTGACCGAAGCGCGTCGTTATCGCGAGAAGCGTGTAGGTACAGCGAAGTGTAGCGAGCGTGCGCGGCGCGCGGACCGATTCTTTTTTGTACACTCTTTTTTCGAGGATACTCGCACGAAGGATCCGAATATCGAGTGGATACTACTTTCAAGCGAGAGGACGCTACCCTACGTCCAAACTAACGAAGAAGAAAGCTCCGTGTCGTCGAAAGAAACGTCATTTCTGCTGTGCGAAGATACCGAGTTCCCCGTGCCTGATTCGAGTCTCGATTGATACGCAGCGGCTCGAGTAGGTACGAATCGGAAGCGGATTACTGGAGAATATCGTGATATTGCGAAAAAGTGACCAATGAATTTCAGTGCTTCGGATACGTTTGTCTTATCGACGCGTCTCTCTCGTAAAATCCTTTTTTTGCGGAAAGACCGAGGAGGGCGGTGGGGGCACGGATCTCCGCCGTATCCAGCGACGAGAAGCAACGTTTCAACGTTTCACCCTATGGCCTGCAGACGAGATTATACGCCTATCGGAACGGAGTCAGGTTATCTACATTGGAGAAATCCACGCACGATCGCGACATATTTATTGTACCGCGGTGATAATGGAACCTTGCTCCCGAATGTATTATCTTGACGCGTCAACATTTTCCACCTTTATTATTTGCCGAATACTCGTATATCAATGAAAGCCAAAGAAGCAAAGAGCAGGGCTCTTCCTATCGCTACGAGAGCCGCGAACCCCACGACGTGTCTCAACACTTTGCTCCGTATCTTCTTTGGTCCTCGATCTCTCGATTGGAAGCTAGTGTCGTTCCGGAGATTCGACTCGAGCGAGATTTTCCATTATTTACCCCTATAGATGTTGTATATTCGCGTATACTTTTTTCGTTCGATCGGAGCTCGGAACGTCCCGGGCTGTGCCGAAACGACGACAGTAGCGCGTTACCTCTCAATGACTGGTTGACTCCTCGCGCGTGTACCTATAGGGGACTGCTGCCCGAGTGACGAAATGGCGCTGTCCGAGCCGGAATTGGTGGTTCGCCGACCAATTTATCAGCAGGATCAACTCAACCGGGCATACGAGTATAGAAAGCCACGCAAAACAGGTAGAATTTTCAGTCGTTGCGCTCATTTTCCCCAAACAATCCCTGCTGTATGTTTTTTTTTCTTTCAATGTAAATACCGATACCGCGTGATTAATACCTTGTTTTCTTAACCATTCGTACGACCAGTGCGCAAATCAGTTTCAAAAATGTGCGAGGGATTCGAAAGTTCCGCGTGGCTCAAGAGGATCGTACCCATCGTTGACTGGCTGAGTGATTATCAATGGAGGCGAGATATGCCCGGTGATTTAGCAGCTGGTATCACAGTCGCCGTCATGCACATACCCCAAGGTCGGTCCGATCGAAATTCGTTCTACGCGCCCCGCACCGATCAATCCACACGCCTACCTACCGCGTTTCCCCGAATCAATGTCACGATACGCCTACCCCGAAATCCCAAAGCTCTTTCACGATTCGATCGTTTCACTTTTTGACATTGCACGTACCTACCTGCGTACAACCCGATTTCAAATCCGTAATGCGTGCGTAGGAATGGCTTACGCTATTCTGGGCAACGTTCCACCGATCGTTGGAATCTACATGGCTTTTTTTCCTGTCCTCGTGTATACGGTATTCGGAACATCGAGACACAATTCGATGGGTAAGAAAACAGAAAAGAAGAAATAACGATGTCGTTCGATTCGAAGGCATCGGGCGATCGCGACTCGGCGATAAAGCCCGCAATACCTACCTACCTATTTTTCAAGGAACGTTCGCTCTTGTGTGCATGATGACGGGAAAAGTCATCGTGGCTCGTACGGACGTCGGATATCAATTGACGAATTCGTCCATTTCTGAGACGGATTTGTTACCCTCTTCCTTTCCGAATAGCAATCGTTACACGGCAACCGAGGTGGCGACAGCTGTCACGTTTGGAGTTGCGATAATGCAGGTAATTGCAAACGTATCGTACCCGTTCGACCCCCCCTCGTGTGCGTTTGCGACCACGAGTCAAAGCTTGCGAGAAAAATCCGTTCTATTTTACGAACGTGAATACTCTCGAAATAAAAGTGTTGATTATTCTTTCGGAAATTCAGCTAGGAATGTGGGTGCTCCGCCTCGGGGTGATTTCGTCGTTGCTTTCGGAAACTTTGGTCAGTGGATTCACCACTGCTGCAGCTGTTCATGTATTTACCTCGCAAATAAAGGATCTTCTTGGTCTCGCGTTGCCGAGACGACGAGGCATTTTCAAAGTTGTGTTTGTAAGTACCCAGCAGAATTGTTTCGATGAATTCATTTGTAAAGCCGTTTGGAAATCGGAACGTCGAGAGCGGCCCTCTCAATGTTCTCTCTCCGATACAATTGTTCTCGGGCCAGAGCGAGACGAGATATCGAATACGCGATTCAATAACGTCCAACGACTTTTGCAACGATTCGCTATCGAGTACTTTGCCTTCCGTACTCATTTGTTTTTCCAACGATTGAATTTGCGCTAGACTTACATGGACGTTTGGGACAACATTGATCGTACGAACGTGACCGCGGCTGTTATCTCCGGTATCACGATAACCGCTATAGTATTCAACAATGAGATTTTGAAGGTACGCCGTGTGTCCACAGGGAAGCTGGAAATTGTGGAAATTGTTTGTCATTCAATTGGAAGGTTCCTATAGTAATTTGATCTTATTGTTATTTGTCCGTGCAGCCCCGCATCTCGAAATACTGCTCGTTCCCGGTGCCGATAGAAATGATGGCTGTTGTCACAGGTACATTCGTTTCGTATCGAATGAACTTGGAGACGGATCGTAACATCGCGACCGTTGGTCACATTCCAGTTGGGTATACAAATTTTATTCTATGGCCAATTAATTGCCCAATGGAAACGCTCGTTGCAAATTCATAATTTCATGAAAGAAACACGGCCCCTCTCGGAGGCAAATCTGATGGAACGAGTGCGTTCGAACAACGTGGCGAACATGGGCCGATGTCAAGTTCAACGAAACGACTCGTCTTTTGACGTTTCGGAAGAGTTATTGCCAGTTGATTTGGCATCGAACGCGCGAAAGCCAAGTATCAACGATACGAAATCCGTTGACTCGAGAAATATGCCGCTCTGTGTTGAAGGCTTCCCATACCGACGATACCACCATTGGAGCTCGTGTCCGAAGTTCTCTTGGATTGTTTCGTCATCACCATGGTGGCGTATAGCGTATCGATGTCAATGGCATTGATATTCGCCCAGAAAATGAATTACGAAATTGACTCTAATCAGGAGTTGGCAGCCCAGGTGAGAAAACGTTTAAGGCTCTCATTTGGGCTCGCTTCGTTGCACGAGTCGAGACGCGTTCTTGGTATTGCCGTTTTTTTTTTTAATAATCCGATTTCCAGTTTGAACGAAAATGTTGAAAAATAACGTTGCAGTGACAATCGTTTGGGTTTGTTTCGTGGGCGGAAAGAGACAATTGATTCCCTTCCGTTGTATCGTAACGAGTCGAATGTCAAAGAAGAAACGTCGTTGAATAGTGTCGCTGAGATCGGCGTACTTTCAGGGCCTCGGCAATCTGGTTGGATCGTTCTTCTCTTGCATGCCATTCACCGCTTCGCTCTCGCGATCACTCGTACAGCAGACCGTCGGTGGCAAGACGCAGCTCGCGAGTTTCGTATCGTGTGGGCTTTTGCTCTTCGTTCTTCTGTGGATTGGACCGTTTTTGGAGCCGTTGCCCAGAGTGATTATCATTTTTTCATTGACATCAAAGCCCGTATTATGATCCGGTGCAATCTACGCATCGAGAGACACGGCTTTTTCACCCGATATTTTCACAAAACGATCTTACCAAGGCTTTTTCCATTCGTCGTATATGGGAGGATTAACGAACGGTGTATATCTGTCGTATTCGATGAATTTTAATATTATTCTTTTATATATAGTGTGTGTTGGCAGGAATAATCGTTGTAGCTCTGAAAGGGATGTTTCTGCAAGTATCCGACTTGTTGAGATTTTGGCGGCTATCTTCAACCGATGCCATCATATGGATTATTACTTTCTTTTCCGTTATTTTTCTCGACATTGAGTATGGCCTGTTGATAGGAGCTATCGTCTGCGTTGCCAAGCTCGTTACAATTTCCATGAAGCCCTACACGTGCAAATTGGCTTTGGTACCCGGGACCGATCTGTACCTCGATGAAAATCGCTATGCAAAGGTACGTTCGTATCTCACTTGTATATGTTTTCGCTTCCTTCACCTTGCCAGTCCGAACATTTATTTTACAGAATTTTTCATATTTTACTGTACACTGACTATGCGTGCCTACAGACTGTCGAGATTCCAGGTATCAAGATATTTCATTACTGCGGTGGCTTGAACTTTGCAACGAAATTGCACTTCAAAAAAGAAGTATATCGCGCCGCTGATGTCGTTCCGCGGCAAGAATCAACGAGACGTTCCAAAATCCCAACTAAAGAAATTACGCAAACGGTTTGTTTGGATACCTATGTATTTTTTATTAATGCGATCACCGATATTTTGCGCGTTTTAACGCGGCAGGGGAAGTTTGAGCGGCTCGCGGAAAATTCGACAATACCGGCGGGGGGGACCGCGGACCGCCGTGTCGTAGCATCGAATTATCCTCTTATAAATAGTATACAGCCCAAGATCAATTATTTTTACTTTATGACGGCATGTACGCTTCCCGGATCGAGCCCTGAATTATGTTATTCATTTTCAAAGGCAGCCAATCAGGCGCGCCCCTTCAGCGGACTTAGCCTCCAAATAATTAATACATTTGAACGTTTAGTGTCATATCGCAGCTCCGCGTCGATCTAATTTTATACCTTCGAGACCAATCCACCATTTCCTTCGCCTTGAACTCTCCATTTCTAGGGAAAAATGTCGAAAAACATATTCTCGGAAAGTTTTTCGCGTTTTCTCAGTCTAATTTTGCACCTTCGGCTGAAACTCGGGCATATTCGTAACCAGCGGAAAATTCCCGATCAAACGGACCCTTTTGAGAGTGTAAAAACGGAAAAACATTTTTTTCGCCTATTCGCCAGCCACTTTTCCGGAATGTCAAAAATCACGAAATTTCAAACGGTCGTAGGGTGAGCTTCTCCTGTGCGATGGAGATTTATTTGTTGGGGTTGGAAAAGGTTTTTGCCTGACTTGAATAAT
>JAPYZJ010005142.1:0-12088 GCA_030522765.1 Ophioninae sp. B BG-2022a
CACTGCCATAAAGTCAGGTCTCCGGTCTCCAGGATCCCGGAGAAATGAAAGTAAAATCTCAAAATAAGCTCATTTTTGTACTTTATTAGTTTTTCACTCCTTTCTTGTTTCTTTTGACTTATTACATTGTGATGAGATAGAAACGTCAGTGGTAACGAAATAGAATAAAAATGTTTTTTAGATAGAATATGTTTTTTTTTATAGAAAAAATTTTTTTTTTCTATGTATCCTTAAATTCCCAGTTCACTCGTTTTGTAAAATAAATCACCAGAAGCGCCTTTTTTAATTATACATAAAGAAACAATTTGAGTATTATTATATAGTATTCAAAGTAATATTTTAATTCCGTATAATAATATAGTATAGTATTAGTATAGTATTCAAACATTCAAGCTCAAGCTTTTATTCTCACGTTTTCATAATCAGATGAATAAGGAGATCATCCTCAGTTAATCGTTGATTGAACAAAATAAATGTAATATATTAAAAACAACCTTAATAGAAAAAAAATGAGCTTATTTTTGAGATTTTACTTTCATTTTTCCAGGAACCTGGAGACCGGAGACCTGACTTTATGGCAGTGGGACTACCTTGGGGTACCCTTTCAGACAAAAAAAGAATTTTTAAAATCAGCCTATAAATACTCATACGAACGGATTTTCCATAACAGCGCCTGAACTATTTTCATAGCAATTTTTTCTAATGAAGGTGTAAAAAATGAACTTAGGAAGTATGCGACATTTTTTTAAACATTTTTATCTTTTTTTTGAGATATGTCACTTGGTTATAGGACGTCGGGCAATTTTGATCCATCTCCTTTATTGCAGTGATCGTTAATGAGTATTTTTAATAATTTACGATAAATTAATATTTGATAATGACTACTCGGATTACATGTTGACATAATTAACAATTACTAACAGATTAGATATTGCATTCACATAATGATCGTGATTGAATAAATATTATTAAAATGAAAGGTTTATTGTTTGCCTTAGTATAATCCTTTAGGAAATTTAATAAATATATATAAACACACGAGCGATCTGTTTCTTCTCAGATCTCTTTCTTCATCAGGTAAAATTTAACTAGTTTCAATTACGATTAAAAAATTATACACTAGCAAGCGTGGCAAGGAAAAAAAAATGTTCAAAGTGGAAAATTACCACTTGTCTAATCAAAAGAAAATTAACTGAATTAAAGAAATTCCAAAGTGGATAGTTCAATTAAAAAAAAAAATGGAATTTTGCAAAAAGTATAATAATACAAAGTAAATAATGATACAAGAAATAAATGATGGTAAAAAATAAATAATAATTTTTTAAATAAATAATGTTAAAAAAAGGAAGAAAATTTGACCTCATTCGAGATCACCATTCGTCTGGACTTCCGTTAAATCACATTTTGGAGGGATTTTTTCGGGCTCTTTTTGTCAGCCTCGCGTGGCAGCCTGAACGGCTGTGCATCGCTTTTTTTATCCCCGTTTCGGTATCGATCGTGTAACTCTTTTTTTGCTGGTCCAGTCGACGCGACTGTATCGAGGTGATGTGCACGACTGACCTCACCAGTTCAGGTCGAACGACGGGGTCTTTGACCCAGCGCAGTCTCAAAAGATTTTTTTATTTTTTTGTTTTTTTTTTGTTTTTTTTAAATGTACACACGAGTGAAATCTTTGATTTTGTAAATTTGGTGCGGTTGGGATGGGTGAACATCATTGCCGGTAGAAAAAGCTCGCGAGCCCTTTTCCAAAGGTACTTCGTTGCAAATTCAATTTTACGGGGTGAATGAGAAAACGAGTGGAATCGGTGCGAAAAGTGGTGTGCAAAACGAGTATGGTCCGTTTCCCACGAAAAGAACTAAAGCTCGATCGTGTGAGAAGACACATACAAAATGTCACATGAACGATTTAAAAAAAAAAATTTGTTTATACACCAGCAATGGACAAAATATTATTGTTTTTCAGAACATTTCAAATTATATTAACAATTTAACGATTTTTTGATAGACGAGGAATGGACAAAAAATTATTGTTTTTCGACACTAAACATCTTATTGACCTTTCAATTGACACGGTAGTAGTTAAATTGACGTACGTTAATATACTGCAAATAAATGTGTATTTAAATTCAATTTTACACTTCAGTTATACTTGAGTTTACTTCAACATGTCCATTAGTTTTTTAAAGCAATTTGTTAAATTTAACTAGAGTACGTTTTATCAATTTTATTGTAATAATATTTTTTCGGATCGTTAGATACTATTTTTTGTCAGTTTTTTTTCGATTAACGAAAAAAAGGGTTTGTAGACAAAACAGAAGTAAACTTATAGCAACTCGTGTTCTCTACCCAACTCAAGTGGTTACAAATCCCAGGGTCTCCGCGTTCGCGAGTTATCCCCAGTTTTCCCGTGCCCTGCTGCTGAAACGAATTGTCGTTAAAAAAAAAAAACAAAAAACGGTTTGGGCTGTTTTCTGAAGTACCGGAAGTGACGACAGGATCAAAAGTCATCAGAAATAGAATGGAACGGAGTAACCGTTGAAATAATGGCCGCAAAATATGTTTCACTTGGGAAAGGAAATGGCGTTTATACCAGACTCTCGGCAGTGCCCATCGCAACAGTTCGGAGGAATAATCGCTCCGCTTTGTTACCGACGTAGACGGAAATTCAATTTGACAGACAGCCTCACTTAGATCAATTATCATCCTTTGGTCGAGCGGAACGCACGCTAACTACACCGCAAACAGTTTAGTTTCTCAGATTCTCCGACAGACACACGTGTTTCTCTCTCACTCTCTCTCTCTCTCTCTTCCTGTACATATAGGTGGCCGGATGTGTAAGTGTCGAAACTTTGCGCCCGAGCGATTCCATCATTGCAGCCCCGACCAACTGGGATGTGTTCTCCAGGGCTTTTGATGTTTGCTAGCTTACAGCTATCGAACCAAAAGCTCAAAATCCTTTGAGGACTGTCTGACAGAATTACTGGAGCATCCAATTCCAATCTTTTCTGTATGATGAGTGAGAGAAATAGGATCTAAAATTCAAAGCTTGGCAACTGAATATATATTTTTTTAATTTTTTTAGATTTTGGTTTAATAAATATTCTTTTTAATAAATGTTTTTTAATAAAACAATTTAAAAATAATAATTATCCACAGTTTGCCAAATTGTAAATATTTACTTACTTACAGTTTGCCAATCACATCGGTTTGTTTGGGTTTGGGTTTAATAACTATTTTCCTTAATAAATGGTTTTTTAATAAAGCAAATATTTTTAAATAATTATTCGCAGTTTGCCAATAATATCGGTTTGTTTGGATTTGGGTTTAATAAATATTTTTTTTAACAAATGTTTCTTCTAATAAGGCAGTTTTTTCTAACAACTATTCACAGCTTGCCATACTGTAAATATTTATTTAAAAAAATTGCCAAAATAAAGCAGCCGTTTCGTCAAAAAAATATGAGGTCGCAATTTTTTGTGTGATTATAAGTGATTTAGCAATGATTCATCGTTCTGCACCGAATTATCCAGACTTTCGATCCATTTTACCCCGCACAGTCATGTTTGTATCCGGTTTTTCTCAAATACGAAATTTTATCGTACACCCTAGCCCAGACAAGCGGGAATAAATCGTATTGCATAAGAATTTATATCAGGCGATTCGACACTTTTCGTTTATCGGGAGCGATATTGTGTGTCGAAAGGCCCTTGATAAGATCACGATTGATCGTTGTAAGGGCAAGCAAATCTTGTTACCTATTGTGTAGGAGATTTATATCAATATTTAGGAGAGGGTATTTTCGAAGACGTACGACTTTCACACCTCCCCAATAATCCCCACACTCAACCCTATGTCAACCCAAATATTACGAAAATCACATTTTTTTGTTAACCTATTTTTTGTAAACACCTTATGAAGATTTATTATTTTAAAAAATCTTGACACTCATTTGTAATAAAATTGCAAATAATTTGCAGTTGCAGCAAACAATAATGAATCATTTTTTACAGAAGAAAAAATTTTACAAAATTTTTAATTAACTTTTGATCAATACTGTCGTGGCTTAAAAAAGATCAAAAACCCATGTTGTTAATCATGGAAAAAGTTGAGAAAAATGATGTAGTAAAAATCACTTTTAATATACATGCAAAACAGCATGAATATTATTTTTATTTAAAAATGTCAAAGTTCAAATTTTTATTTAAAAATTAAATTTTAATTTTTTATTTAAACATTTTTTAATATTTAAATAAAAATCCAAAATTTAAGTTTGAAACTATACTTCAATCCAAAGTTCAAATGTAAGTTTTTGTCTTTTTCCGATTTGACTTTTTGCCAAAAAATCGTCGACGGTATTGGAGATAAATAGAAACATAAAAAACCAAAAAAAAATTTTGAACAAAGTAAAAAAAATGAAAAAACATGCACGTTTGCCTTCGACTCGAGGCGTTTGGGGAATAACTTTCGGGATTGAGCGCATAATATAAATTATATATTGTGCACGAGGCTCCCCTCGGGTACGACCGGTAGCCATAAAATGCACGATCGACGCTTGCACAAATATTTTAGACCCCTTGCGTGTAGAAACCAGTTTTTTATTTTTTTTCGTTTTTTTTACATTTATCGCCCGAACAGCTATTCGGCCACGCTTCTCTCGAGGTCCCAGGTGAGAACATGTTTATCGATGAAGAATATCGAACGATCCAGCCATTCCCAACCTTGCACAGGAGATCGACAATCATTCTTAGCCTGATATGTCTTGCCAAACTAGAATTATGCATTTTTTGTTATGCTGTGAAATATTTAAGAATAACTTAAATTTAAAAAATGTTTTATCATTTTATCAATACTTTTTAATTTATTGTTATTTTTTCATTATTTTGTTAATCACTTTTCTATTAATTAGTATTTGGTTTCATTAAAGCTTATTATATTTATTTGATACCTTATATTTAATAAATAGTCTTATTTATTTAATCAATTAAATTTTAGATATTTAATGCGATAAATATTGTTATCATTGTGTTATAGAAGTACTGTTGAAAAAATCACAGGAAACCGGAAGAAAATTTGTAATTTCAAATAAATAAATAAATTAATGTAAAACTTCCGATTTCAGCACTTCTGAAATCGGAATTTCTTCTCCCTCCCACAAAAATGCTCTTCTCGATCCCTCGATCTTTTTTTCCGGGATAAAGTTGATTGGAAAAATCTTATCGGTTCGGGAACGCGAGGAATAAATTTTTCCATCGGGCGAAACGCACGGAGAAACGCGGACGAAAAATAAGCTCGACTATGTACGTTTTTTTTTTCAACGATTTCATATTTCCCTGACTTTATTTTTGCGAAGAGAAGCGTAAATAATGTTTTTAGCCATTTTCTTTTTTCTTCCTTTTTTATCGGTAGGAAGAGTCGAGAAAACGACTATCCAAGGAAAAATAGCGAGAGTGAATAAAATTGACGCGAGCTCGACTTTGCGAGCTCGCGTCTCGACTTTGCGAGCTCGAATTGCGACGAGTCGACTTTTTCTTCCGTTACGTTTTTTTAATCTTTATTTTTTTTCTTCATTTTTTACTATATATATATATAATAAGAAGTTATTTTCTAATGCTGTACGAGCTCCCGGAGGAAAATCGTAAAAGCCAAGAGTGAGAGAAAGAGGGAAAAAATGTATACGTATACAGGTTGCAAAATAGCTAGGGATGAATAAGCTGCATCCGCCAAGAAGTATTGAGGATTGGCTCCTGTATTTTTTTTCTGTCTTTTCTTTTCCTTCTTTCATTTCTCATCCAGTATCTTCCGTTTCGCAGCTCTCATCTTCTCACGGACCACCCGCAACTTCTTTTTCGCTCCACCTTATTTCCCTCTTCCAATCTTATTACGCGGTTTCAGACCTCGATATATCGGGTGGGAAAATCAAATACGAATCAAAAAGAACCTCCAATATTGATAGGAAGCCTTGGGCGAAATGTCCAAAAATGACACTCTGGAAATCTCAATTTCAAATAATTTGACAAACGACAAACGAAAAAATTAATATTAATTTTTTAATGTTTTCTGCATAATTTTATTGCATAAAAATACTGAAATTGGAAAGTGAATAAATTTTTTAAATGAAATAGATACGTATGAATAATTGTTAATAAACTGAATGAATTAATTAGTTGGTTAAAATAAATATTAATCATGAAAAATTCGTCTCGGCCTCTCTATTTTTTCCATTTTGTATACTTTATTATTTAATGTATTTTATATGACTTATTAATTTTTGTATATGTTATTAGTATTTGTATATGTCAATAATATATTATTATTATTTCATTATTTATTAGTATTCGTATATATTAATCATTTTTATAATTCTTTTTTATAATTTATTTATTATTATTATATTATTAATAAGTATTTTGATATGTTAATAATTTGTGCATATTTCATTGATAATTAATCATTCCTATTTTATTGATTATTAGTGTTTGTATATTTAAAAAATATTTCTACCCTCAATTGAATTTGGTACATTGGATTATTTATTTTTCCAAATTTATTTAATTTTTCCTGCAAAAAGCATCGACAAGTAGGATCTTGCCAATTTTGAAATAGCCAAGATCGCGATAACTCGAGGCGGAAATTCCCGCGACGTTCCGCCCAGAATTATCACATTTTTCAGGGCCCGTTTTCCAACCTTTTTTTCGAAGGAAGGTTGAGATAAAAAGATTTTCGTGCGACGAGCGGAAATTCGAGAAAGACCGTTGAAATAATTGGAAATCCTTCACATTTTAACCACAATTCCATTAGAGAAGGATATTGATGAAAAGTGCCAAGGGCTCGCTCCCGGAGGATATCGAAAGTCGAGATCGTGTCGCGCCTTAACCTTGCAACCTTCGCCCGTTCCTTATCCTCCGTGAGATCCTCGAGGCCCGGGGAGAACGAGGAGACTTTGTCATTTACCAAAAAAAAACTCGATTATTATTGTTATCGCGATTATTACTTTTTTTTCTTTTTCTCCCGTGAGGACTTTCCGGATAGGAGGGTCATTCCATTTCCTCGCAATCTTGTTCTACGATGAAATCGGGGTTGTGAAATCTTCGTTCATATAAACGAAAAGTACGGGAGAAAAAAAGTGCCACGTTGCTCTCCATCCTGGCCTCTCTTCTCTCTTTTACTCGGCTTTGAATTTTTTTTTATGAGTGAACACTTTGCTCGACGGGAAGTCGCGATAATATAACATTTTCCGTTGGCCGGGACAACTCGACGTTTTCCCGATTTTTAGATTTTTTGTATCCATTTTTAGAAGTGTTTTGTTAAAAGTTTTTTTTGTTATTAGCTTTTTTGATGAAAGTTTTTTTACTGAAAATGAAATTAAACATTTTGACAAATTTAATTCTTGTCACATTTACAGGACTCCTTTTTTAATAAAAATTCTCCCATTTTTTAGTACCGGTTAGTATTCAATTCGTACTAATTAATACTAATACAGATCCCCTTAATTGATTGATTAATTAATTAGAAGAATTAATTAATCGGGGCATTAACGTTGTTTTATCTTATTTTTCTCATTTTAATGCGCCTTAATCATTTTTAGTAATATATCCTGACAATTTAATTATACGTAAATGAGGACCAATGATTTAACCGGTACAATATTAATATTCATGTTGTCATGTATATTAATAGAATATTAATAATTTTAGATACGATAAATTCCAAGGCCGATATATTTATTTATTTATTTTATTTATTATACATTTATTTATTTATTTATCATATTTACTCTATTTCTATAAAGAAAAAAATATAACGAATTTTCAAAAATGTTTTCCGGATTATTTGCATCCTTTATCGATCAAGTTTTTCATAGCACAGAAACTGATCGAACAAGTATATCTATCCAAAACCAAAAAGGTCATCTGAATTTTACAAAATTTGGAAAAACATCGAAAAACTACGAAAATGATCGAGGTTTTTTACCCAGCTGAAAATTTGTCATTCCAGTATGTGATGGGCCGAACAAACCGAAACGAAACACAAACAAACTACGACACAATCTTTCAGGCCATCCAGTACATTAAAATGGACGTTGAAAAAAAAATCAGTATAATAAATCAAGCGCGAGGATTTTTATTCGACCCAAACAGCAAAAAATGTTCCAAGGGCGATTCAAGTGCGATTCGTCTTTTTGTTCAGGAATCGAGAGTGGTATTAAGAGGGAGTAGAAGTAATGAGAAAAAAGTGGCACATCAGCGATGAGAGCATTCGGTAGACAAATTCCGGCTCGACAAACATATCGTCGTCGAATCTGCTGAGAGTTCCAGGGATGGAGGCGCCGACCAAAAATTGCCTCTTAAGATTTCCCCATGAGATTCTATTTGCATTCTCGAGCGATTGGGCTGATTCGTTTGCCAACGAACGCCAGGATGGTGACGTTGATAGTCGAATTCCGCTTATTTGATTATGGTCGATCGATACCTTACCCCCTCCCGAGACTTCAAGACCCCAGAAAATGAGAATTCCATCAGGGGTTTCTCCATCATCGGCTTGAGCTTTCAGCCCCCTCCAAGGGGTTGGATACCATTTTTTAATTATTTTCATTCATCGGATAAATGATGAAGTCTATTGGACCAATGTTCCCTAAAAGAGGCTTTTGGGGTTCTCTTTTTTGGGCGAGAAAGGAGCATTAGGATTGATATGTAAAAAAAATGTTAGGAAGGTTTTAAGGTAAGTATACGGACACAGGGAAAGTGAAAATAAATCGCGAAGTCCTTTAAACAAATATTGCCAAAGGGTTGGTTCTGAAAACGAGGATTAGGATTTCTAAGCAGATAAAAGGATTTGGGGAGGTTCTAGGATACGTATAAGAGCACAGGGAAAGTGGAAAAAATCGTGATGTTCTTTGAATGAAAATTGCTAAAGGGTTGGTTCTGAAAACGAGAATTAGGATTTCTATGCTAAAAAAGGGGTTTAGGGATATTCTAGGGCACGTATAAGGGCAGAGGGAAACTGATAGAAATAACAATGATTAATTACCCATTGGGCTAATGTTCCCAAAAGTTAAGACCAAGAATATTCCTTCTTTTAGTGATAGCTAACAATTAGGATTAATATTCACAAAAAATCGTTTAGGAAGACTGTATGGCAGGTACAAGGCCACAAGGAAACATGATATAAGTGTATAGTGATATACACTTATATCATGATATAATAGGAAACATGATATAAGTGTATAATTATAACATATATAATTATGATTCGTAATCAGAAAAGAAGGTTCAGGGCAGCTCTAGGATGCATAAAAGGGTCGGGGTGAATACGGGTAAGGTCGGGAAGATGGAGGAGGTCATATTTAAAGTTGTCAAGGATGGAGAACAGAAAGTATCCGAGTAGAATGGAACGAAGAAGGAATTGGAATTTTTGAACAGTGGTTTTTCGGAATTCTCTCTCTCTCTCTTTTATATTATTTTTTATTAATTAGTATCTACCATATTTTTTCCTTAATTGTAGTCACTCTATTTACGGTACGTATTTTGTAAAACTTTGAATTATTTCTGTATTTTTTTGTATTATTGTTGTATTATTTTCACTATTTGTTAAGATTATTATGTTGCCCGATAGTTAATTCTTGGGCATAATTTATTATCTCTCTCTCTCTCTCTTACTTTATATTTTCATACTCAATTCTTTTCTCGACTCAAATCTTTCTCAATTTAGTTTTAATTTCGGTTATTATTATTATTTATTATTACTATTATTATTATTTTCGTTTACATTCTCCGGATGTGTCAAGAATTTATTATTATTATTATTATTATTGTGGTTATTATTTTATTATTATTGCTATTACTACCTTAAGTTTCGCTTTAGTTAATGTTTAAATTCTGTCATCTTGTGTTGTTTCTTTTCTATTTCGTATTGGATGATTTGATTTCTGTTCATTTTGCTTTTATTATTTTTATATACTACACTAGACGCAAAAATTAAGGGATAGACAAAAAATAGCAAATTTTTTGCCATTTTCAAAAGGGTGTATCTCTGTGACAAATGGTCGGAAAACGTTTTTAAAAAAGAGGAAATTGTAGCCCTAAGTTTCTAGTTTTCAGATCTGGGGTCAAAAAATTTTTATCATGAGTAGTTTTTGAAAAACGTCGGAAAACCAACGAAGGAAAAATTTTCGGAATTTTCACTCTTCTTCAGAAAGATCCATGGACATGAACAATTTTTTTTCATGATTCCACTATAAAGCTCTTCTAGAGAATTTTATCCTCTTTAATTTGAGCGGTGGTTGAGCTCTGTACGACGATTTTTGGCGGAGTTATGAGCGTTTAAAGCAAAAGGAAATAATCGATTGATAAAGAATATAGACTTAGATTTTTTAACCTCAGAGTATCCATAATAAACCCTGAAAATTTCAAAGCGTTCCGATTTTTCCTTCATTGTGTTCCGAACGATTGAATTTTCCATTTTTGCTGAAAATCCATGAAAAATGCATTTTCTAGCTTCTATTCATTTTTCATGGTTGAACATTTTTTTTTCATAAATAACCTGAATTGTTATTTTTTAAAAAAATAACAATCCGAATTTATCGTCCGTTTAATATTTATGTCCGCTGGGGCATAATAAACTATATCAATCAATCTCTCTCTCTCTCTTTCTTTCTTTCTTCATTTGGTACACAGACAGCATGTGGCTGAATGCGATTGCATAGTGTAATTACCATTAAAGCTCTCCTAGCGAATGTGCACACATACACAAACCGAAATGCATTGGTACGTGTGGAGACAGCAAATCCAGCGCACACACTCTCTCTCTCTCTCTCTCTCTCTCTCTCTCTCTCTCTCTGTCTATCCTTGTCCCACCGCTCTCATTAGGGATCCGGAGTCTCGTCTCTCATTCACATTCCGTACACTTGATTCCGAGATACTGCACAAAAGACAAACGAGAGTGGGGTATACCCCGCGTATACTCGGCACTCCGTGAGAATTTACGTGCTCCTATTTTGCCCTCATACAGGAATTTTATTTATCCAGCTACTTCCGAACGGCACTTCGGTTCCCTCGCTTTCCTCCTCCACTAAACAGACCAATTTTTCTACCAGCTTTGCGATTACGATTGAAATCCAATCTGTTTTTTCCCTCGCTCGAGCACTCAGTGTGCCTTAACATTTGGTGAACACGTTCAGCACGGGCGGAACGCATTCGATTCCTCGACACTTGACAGATCGCTGGGTTACTCTCGGCCGCTATACGGATTTTCGTGAAGAGCAAAAAAAATTTTTTAAAATAGAAAGGAAAAGAAAACGCAACACTGCGATTACGAGACTCGAACTGATTTTGGATCGAAACGCAAAGCCACTTGTAAAGGACGACGAGACGCAAGATCGATTTCACCTCGTGGTGAAAAACGTCGACAAACAAACCCAACCGACTTTTTTCTTCGTTGCTCACAATTGACTCTCCGGGATCAACCTCATCGTGATTATTCTCGAATCAGCCTTTTTTTAGTGAAATGGATAATAGAAGGATGAAAAGCTCATCAAATTCCAGTGGCCTAGCGCCCACTTCAAACGACAGCAAATACAGAATTGTCCTTTTATTATGTGCATCCAATTATCCGAAACTGCTCAGTGATGGATTGTTTTCAGTGACGTTTGGAGGTGAGATTTTTATACCGTTCGCCATTAAAATACGTGCAAATATCGAGCCACTAATTTTCATTACAGCTCGTCCAAGCGTAACGGAGATTTTTTTCTATGAATTTACAACAACTTCCTGTCACACTTACTGGATTTTTATTTGAGGACATTTCATACACTCTACGCTTCATACGCTGTACGCGTTTCCATTAACTGTACAAATGTTCAAAACTCCCCTTCTTCCCCTCGTCGTTCGTTCGTCGATTCGTCACTCGACCAAATTCCTGGATCACGAAAATCTCATGAAAAGGATCCGTTAAAGCGATGCCAGGATCTATCACATCCTACGGCAAACCACGGATAATTCTACCAAAAATTCTGCATTCTATATTGGACGACACGTAGAGCCTCTCATCTACAATTTTCGACCCATGATCATTAACGCGTAACGTAAACTCC
>JAPYZJ010005143.1:0-15407 GCA_030522765.1 Ophioninae sp. B BG-2022a
TTATGCCCTAGAATTAACTGTCGGGCAAAATCATAATCATAACAAATATTGAAAATAATACAAAAATAATACAAAAAATCCAGAAAATAATAAAACTAATACAAAAATAATTAAAGTTTACTAAATAAGTACCATAAATAAAGTTACTAAAAATTAAGGAAAAAATATATTGGCAGAGAGAGAGAGAGATGATATGATTGATATGATTGCCATGATTTATTATGTATTAAATACCTTTCAGGCAAAGCAAGAGACCTAGAAATAGATAGAGAGGAAGAGAGACACAGAGAGATGGAAAAAGAGAGAAAGAGAGACAGAGTGAGTGGTGGGAAGAGTATCGAAACGCTTATGCACAAGCTTGAGGGCACTGTGAAGCTCAACAAACGGAGAACCCGGATGAAACGATGATCCGGAACATTATGGAATACGTACCAGGTTCGCATCTGTAGGAGCATATGAACGTGGGCGCGCGTGTAATTCAGGATGGGATCGTTATACCCAGGAGATCTGCGGGTAAAAGCTTTTCAGTAAAGGGTCTGCTTGCAACCTCTCTCACTTTCTTCCTGTCAGAAGAGAACGTAGGAGAGAGAGAGAGAGAGAAAGATAGAGAAGCAGATAGAGGATGACGACGGAGTGAATACGATCGAAATCTTGGCATAACGCTCCCAGACACTCTTGGACTTCTACGTGCACGTGTGTATTCATCTGTGCCTCGTAAACTTCTCCCTCGTCTCGTAAACTTCTTCGTCACCTCGTAAAGTTCGAGACGGGACGTATAACGCCGCAAAATGACGCTGCAAAATCCCGAACCAAAATCTATTAGAAGGAAAGAGAAAATAGGAAAAAATGTGGGTCTCTGGTATTCTTCTCTCTTCCCTGGATGTTGTAGCAACATTGGTCTGCTCGAAGTGTTTCTTTTTTATTTTTTAATATATTTTTAAAATATATTTTATTTTTATTTTTTTAATATATTTTATTTTTATTTTTTAATATATTTTATTTTTATTTTTTTACATATTTTATTTTTATTTTTTTATTTTTTTTTGAAAATATGTCCTGTCGTAAAAGCTTCAGTGCCTTGGTGCATTCCTATACAGCTTGCTGTATATCGAGTAAAAATTGATACCCCAAGCAATGGACCGATCACCTCTCCAAGTATTGGCTCCGCAACCATTTTCGAAAAGAAAATCAAGACCGAACGCGGATTAATTAAAAATCATTTTATAACACAAGTACAAAATCGATTATAAATTTTCCAAATTTTTTTCACTCTGTATTTACTGTAGGTTTGGGTATCTCATTTTTATCAAAATCGAATAGTTTTTGAAAAAACCTGTAGAGAACGTAAAATATCGGTTTTTACATAGGTTGCAACTTTTGTAAGATATATTTTTCGCTACGATTGAAATTTATTGAAAATCAAATTTCCGGGTATTTTTACTTTGAACATTCGTGATCTACGAGTTGAAATACAGTTTATACGAAATTTTTTATTAGTCGGAGGTATGTTTCTTTTGGAACGTTTTTTGAATAAATTAATCTTTACCAACAAATGTTCGAAAAATCCTACCTTCAAAATTCATATATTTATAAATCGTCGATAAATCCAGAGTGCAAGTACGCTGGACTTTTTTATTTTTTATTGTTGCAAGATTAAAATACGAAAAAATGTTTTCAAATCCCGGAAAAAAGAAATGCTGCTACGGATTACGTGTATTTATTTTCTATTTTAGTTATTATATAAACATTATCATTCAAACATTATTTCGTAAAAAAAATAATATACTCAAGTTTGTATCAATAGTTGCTCGAGGCAGACTCGTCTTCGTTAAGCTCGTTATTTGTTCATGATTCGATGAGCGAAAAGTCGTTTTAGCGTACACGAATCGGCCTTTCTACCTCGTTAAAATCCCGACAGGTAAACACTCCGAAGGCGAACTGCTTTGCCAAGCATTTTTCTTGCGGGCGGTGCAGAATTTCCGGTGGGTTTTTTACGGTGTCGTTCAACCATGTACGGAAATATCTGGTGTATCTCATAGTTATAAATATCTTATAGTTCAAGGTTTACATGTATTTATTATTATTATATTATTGTATATTATATAATATTTATATATTATTATTATATATTATATATTTTATTATTTATATACTATATTATTATTATTATTATTATTATATAATATTATATTATCAAATATTATTTATATATTATATATTTATATAATATAAATATTATATATTCTATATCAGGATCCAATAATTGTAGATCGATTCATCGTTAAAATAAATGTTTTACTATTTTACAAATTGATTCCCAAAAAACTTTGTTTATTTATTTGAAACAAACGAACCAATCAGATCGTTTTGAAACGATTAACGTCTGCAGAACCGGTATTCGATCGTCCCACAAACGACGGTGATAAATTCATATGTTTGTAACTACTAAATTGTTTAGTCAACAAATTTTTAACAATTCATTTATGATCATTGTATTAACAAGAAGATAATTCCTCACATTTTCAAGAATTTTAACTTTTTTTCTATATTCATTCGGTACAAAGTTAAAATCTTTAGTTTTTGAGGTTCTATGAATTTTGAGTATTTTTAAAAAATGTTTTTAATAAATTATCAGCTTTCAGAAAAGTATCAATTGAATATTCACAGCAGAGACATCTTTTTGTTAAATTATTTTTGGAGGCAAGTTTAAAAATTTAAAAAAATGGTGAAATTATTATAATTTAGTAACCACATCAAATAAAAAAAAAATAACTAAAAAAAAATAGTAACCACGTCATATTAAGCCCTTTTTTTACCCATTATACTTCATAATACGTCGTCGACCACTGAATGAGAATTTTACACAATGTTTGCGTGACTTTCGGTTGCGTGATTTCGTATCACAAATTTGTCAAAAAATTTGTCGAGAAATACCCAAAAAAAAAAGTTTTTACTTCTATCGCAATCAAACTATGCACGCGCCATCACTGAATTTATCAAAGTCAAAAACGGTTCTTGACGTAGCTGATTTTCGATTGTGTCAATCCGTTTGATGCATACCCAAATTATTCAGCTTTTCGAGGCTACCATTGGAGAGCCAAAAATAAGGAGATGCATAATAGACGAAAAGAGGTTGGAGGTAAGGAATGGGTTTCGCGTATTCTCGAGGGGGTGACCGAGGTCTACTGAGAAATTACAGAGAGCACGAAACCGAGTGGAAGTCCATCATGATGGACTGAAAATACGATGGGAATGATAACCAAGCTCAGATTGATCACGTGTCTGACGTTGTTTCGTCGAGATCATTTTTCCCCTGCCCATTTCCTTTATTCTCATTTTTTTTTTCGTTCTGCTTTTTTTTCTTCGCCAAAAAAAAAAAAAACCTTTTTTTTTTGTTTATGTTTCGTCCTAAGCGACGACCACTTAGCTCTCTGATGGTTTCGGATGAATGGGGCTGGAAAAGCGAAAAAAAAACAAGAAAAAGAAAGTGTTGGGTGACCGTCATCACGAGAGCTCTTTTTCTACCTTTCATCCCTGATGCATTTTTTATTTTTTCTCTTTGCCTTGGCATCGGTTGTACGCGTTTTCTTTTTTTTTTTCGTTTTTTTTTTCATTTTTTTTTCTTATTCTTTTTCAGTTTCGCCAACACCTTTGGAACTGCGGTCGCAACGGCAGCAGCTGCTTCGCTCTGTTGTTGCAGTTAATACGTTTCCATTGTATTCTCGTCGTCACGTATACCACCAGCATCCAACTATTCTTTCGCTCACATTTATTTACTCACTTATTTTTTATTTGTCAGACGTGCAACCAACGCCCATTTTTCGTTCTGCTTTCAGTCGTCATTTTTAACCGGCAGTCGGTAAACGATTGTTTCTTCGTAACTGTTTTTTTTTTTTTTTTCGAAATTGTGGCACATGCATCGTTTTTTCTGATACAAGTTTCGAAGTGGAAATTTTTTTTTTTAGGTTTTTTTGTGAAGAGTATTTCAGAGCAATAGTTGCTTGGATAGCTCACAATTTCGTTTTGAATACGTGCTTGTTGAATTTCAATCTGTATTCTCTGAAAAGAACGTTTCTCTTCTTAGCCTTAAATTTTTGTTGCACTTTTTTTTAAACGTTTTACAGCGATCGACTTAGCGAGAGATTTTACGATAAATTTTTATTTGCCTTTTTTAGAAGCTTTTTTAGTTATCTAAAATCGATTTTAAGCAAAATTTTGGATTTTCTAAATGCAAAATTATTTTTGTACAATGGCACTGGTATAACCTTCGTTGGAACGATCCCCAATTCTCATTCAGTCTGATCACATACCTAGCCTACGTTTCGTTTGTCATTTTGATCCTTTACGTGACTTTTGAAAAAAATCCTTGTCACAGCCTGAATAAACGATTCGAGAGTTCGATTCTTCTTTTTCGGTGGTCAATGCTGAATCCAATTCTTTTCAACGAAAACGCAGCTAAAATTGACAAAAGGTTCACAACTGATAAATGTAAACGAACCTTATCATTTTTTCCTTTTTGTGTTCTACACCATCCTACTTCTTCCTTCATCGATTAATTGCGATAATCCAATAACTAATTCTCACCAAATTTCGAGTCTCATTTGTGCTCGCTTTTGTGCTGGATTTGACCTCATTTTTTTTTTATTTTAAATTTGATATTCAAAAATTGAAAAAAATGTGTTTCAGAGCTCGACATTGATCGATTTATCTATCGACCCAACCAAACGTAATCAAATCCAGTTGGGAACAGTAGGAATAGTTTATTTGTGGAAATTAATATTTTTGTACAATTTTTGTAAAATTTCGTATTTAAATAGAGAATAAAAAAAGTCTGCTAAGAAAAATCATGTTTATGTCACAAAAAGACGTTGTTTGGTATTTAAATGAAGAATTGGAGTCATTGAAGCTCGTTTTGAATTTCTCTTTCTCTCTTTCCCTCTTTCTTTCTCTCTATCTCTCTTCCACCCTGTCCCTTTCTCTTGCAGACTTAACTAAATTTGACGAGGGGAAGGAGACTGGTAACGAACTTAAGGATTCCAATTTCCGGATTACCTAGCCATTGTGGACGTTGACGACGAAATTGCATAAGACATGAAACTGAGAAAGGAAGTCAATGAGGAAATTTGTCGATTTAACTTACTTCACTTTTCCTCCCTATTGAGTCTCTATTTCTCTCTTTTTTTCCATTCTTGTATCACTTCCATCGTTTTTATTTATTTTTCTCTCCTCTCGCGAAACCACTTTCACAAAAATGAACTTGAAAGTAAACTTCACGAAAATTAAAAAAAAAATCAACTTCACGAAAATAAAAAAAAACAATTTTACGAAAATAAAAAAAAACCAACTTCACGAAAACTTCAAAAAAATCAACTTTACGAAAACTTCACAAAAATCAACTTCACGAAAACTTAAAAAAAAATCAACTTCCAAATACTTAAAAAAAAATCAACTTCCAAAAACTTCAAAAAAAAAATATCAACTTTCAAAAACTTCAAAAAAAAAATCAATTTCACGAGAATGAACGCACGTGTGCAAACGTAAACGCAAATGCGATAGACGCGTGGGCAAGCTCGGGTTTTGATAAGAAAGGAAGTTAAATGTTCACGAATAAAGCAGTGGGGTAAAGAAATCGATGTCGGCTCATTCGGAGCATAGGTGCGGTGGCCGGAAAGGAAAAAACGCGTGGGGTGGCACAGACAGAATCGCGCCCTTTCGCGAACCGACAAAACGTAGGAGGGTTGACGTAACTCGCGTGCACGCGATAAGAATAACGTATACTCGGCTGCACAACCTCGCCAAGATCGTGAGAATGTTTTCGTTAAACAAAATTTGAAAAAACCTTCGATAACGCGGAGGCCGATCGGGTTCATGAACGCGACTACGTCAGATTTTGAGGGACGATAGAACGCACGCGAAATGGAAGAAATAATTTATTTTTTATTTTTATTACATCTTATTTTGAATTTTTTAATTTAATTTTATTTTTTTTAATTTAATTTTTTTAATTTTGAATTTTATTTTTTTATTAAAAATTTTTTTGTTTTATTTTATTTTTTATTTTTTTTATTTTTCCACTATCAAAAATTCAAGCCGTCCAATTCAGGAAAAATACGCAACGTTTTGAATCTCAGAATTTGAAAATAAATTTTTTTTAATCTTGGCCAACTTCCTCGCTGCGAATTTGAAAGTAACATTGATGACGTGCCAAGTGTGCAACAAAAACGTGCGTCGAATTTTGTAACGCGAGTTTAGTAGGTAACTGTGAAGAGGTCTGACTAAGAAAGGTTCGCACTACTTATTTTTCCTTCGCCAGCCTGAGCCTGACAAGCGACTATGTTAATTTTCATGTTTATTGCTTCTCAATAATTTCAGTGAAAAATTCTAAATTAATGAATTAATTAACATTACATTAACCCATTAATGTTTATTTAATTTTGAATTGTGTTCAAATGAAATTAATTAATTAATTTCAATACATAAATGTTTATTAATTTAGAATTAATGTAACGGACCTATAATTAAATAATTAATTAATCTAACGGACCTATAAATAAATAATTCATTAATTATAGGTCCTATAATTAATCATAATTAACCTAGAATTAATTAATTCGGACCTAAAATTCCCCAAATGTTCGAGAATTTTTGCGATTTTTTAATATCCATCTAGAAAAACAAAATTTTGTTATTACTCATTCAGGAAAACTAAGAAGCCAATCTGAGTTTATATTTCCCTTGCCAATGAATTCTTTTCAGCTGTATGATTACCATTATTATTATTGTAGTTAACTAGGTACTACGGTGAGACAAAGGGCGCTGGGCCGTGTACCCCAGTTGGTTGGAGAGCCCGAATGAGAACTTTTAGTTAATTAGCAGCAACTCTTTGGACGATGTGAAGTTGCGGGATGGGACGGGAAGAACGTGAAGTACATTCTGTATGTGTACGTTTGTACACAGTTACGTTTGTGTCCACTCGTGTGCGCCCGTCTTTACACCAGACTCCACTAAATTGAGCAAGTATACTTTGTACGACTTCTATATATGGTACAGACCCTGCAATTACCTACCAGCGCTCACGGAAAATTGCACTAATCGTGGAAAAGAGAAAGAGAGATTCTGCCCCTAATCTCGAACTGACATAACTTTTAGAGCCAGGAAACAGCCCCCCCCCTCCCAGTCTTCAGTATCTATGCACGTATAATTGTGTTGGTGTTTTACTCCAGCTGGTTTCATCCCAATTAGCATGACCACTGAAATCTCCTAAGGGCTCCAACACATTTTTTTATAGATAAATATTCTGAGTTTTTCAAATGCAAAAAATTGATTTTATTTAATTTTATTGCAATATAGATTGCAGTAAATTTGTTTTTTTTTTTTATGAATAAAATTTCGATATTCGAATAGGAATATTGCACGTATTTGAACGTGTGTGCAATTACATATTTTTATTTTATTTTTTAAATAAATTTTATGTTTTTTTTTTATTTTTGTTTTTTTTTTGGGGAGAGAACGATACAGAAAGTAATTTAATTAAAATTCATTCACACGTGTATACGTGTATGGACAAGTTGGAATATAGAAAAAAAAAATTTTTTTCGTATGGTAAATTAATTTCGTGTATTTTATTCCGCGAAGAGATCAGTCGAAAAGTTTTTTTCTTTTTTAGATACGTTTCTAACTGAAATTTACATTAAGTTGGAAAATTTCCATTCCCTTTATAGGGGTTATTCGTTCGACCTTATCGAAAATGCGATCACGGCTATTCGGGTTTCTCTGGATGTGCGAATTATTCGAATCTCATGTTCAGCAGAGTGCGAAATTGAAAAATCCGTCATACGTGGAACGATTCACGTTTAATTGACGTTATATGGCTCATGGAACGCTCGAATCGGATGGAAAGAGGGAAAGAGGAAGAGAAATGTAAAATGGGGATTTTCAAAGTGGTTTCCTTTCACGAAATTCACTTAATAGTATCCATTAAGGGGTTGGGTTAGTGTGACGATCGAAAATTTGATTGGACGTTTGTGTGTACGTAGATAAAAAAATCGTGTTGCAAATTTCATTGAAAAATTCATGAGTAAGGGCTATCAAAAGGGCTTAAGGAAAAAGCGTTGGAAAGTACCATTCAAGAATGTTTTCAACGACTCCGAAAGAGAAACACTGAAACGTCACCATTGAAAAGTCATTTTTCAATAAATCACCTTGGAACTTTCTCTAACGAGGTTTTCGTGATAAATAGAAGAATTAACGTCGTTACGCTAACGAGGGGAAGTTAATGCAACGTTGGAAGCCTAAACCCCACGTTTTCACTTCCGGTAACGTATGGGACAAATCCTCTTTTGCTTTGATAATATTTATGTATCTTAGGGATAACAGTTGAAAAACCAAGTTCAGAAAAATTAGAATGTAGAATTACATAAAAAATTACAATGTAGAATTACAAAAAAATTACGAAAAAATTACAATGTACAATTAGAAACAAATTACAATGTAAAATTACAAAAAAATTACAATGTACAATTACAAAAAAAATTACAATGTAGAATTACAAAAAATTACAATGTAAAATTTCAAAACAATTACAATGTACAATTACAAAAAATTACAATGTAAAATTTCAAAACAATTACAATATACAATTACAAAAAATTACAATGTACAATTTCAAAACAATTACAATGTACAATTACAAAAAATTACAATGTAAAATTTCAAAACAATTACAATGTACAATTACAAAAAATTACAATGTAAAATTTCAAAACAATTACAATATACAATAACAAATAATTACAATGTAAAATTTCAAAAAAATCACAATGTATGAATACAAAAAAAATTACAATGTACAATTACAAATACACTCTTTTGTAATTATACATTACAATTACAAGATTTATCAACATTGTAAGTTCAGATCGGTAAAAATGTATGAAAATAAAATTTTACGTCATAGTTCGATAATCGAAAGTTCGTATCAAGCAACTAATGAATGGAGTCGTATAATCGAGGTCCTACTGTACCAAATCTCTACATTGCTATTCTCATTGTTTTCGTAACGTCACCTGTGTACTTCTGGCTTCCCTCGTCAGTTCCTTTTTTCTCTTTTTTCTCGTTTTATCCCCACTCACCCCCTTAAGCCCTTTTCGCCTCAACTTTTTTTGCGGTTTTTTTCTCATTTTTCGCCAAGGTCGTTTTCAATGCTGTGCGACAAAGGCATAAACCAGGTTCACTGCAGGACACGAGAGAGAATAAGGGCGAAGGAGAAAAGGCTAGGAAGCTTAGTCGTTTAGCCAACCGCAAAACGATTTCCCTGTGGTACATAGTTTTGCACCCTCGCCTTTTGCTGTCGTTCTCTCCTTCCCTCTCGTCCTCTTTCCGTTCCTCCTTATTCTCGTCTCACCGTCTCTCGTCATCTCTCGTTCTCCCTCTTTTGTTCGTGTTCCTTGCCGTCTGCAGGGGAGACCTACCGCAAGCTCAGTGTCGCCGCCACCTCTAACACAGCCGCGGATTTGAAATATGAAACTGCGGCAATATGCAGTAAAGAGACGCGAATATTATCGTTATAATGTTTGGGGCGCGTTCCTTTCATTGTACTTCTTCCTTTTACTCCTCTTGATTCCTCTCGCTTCATTTTTAGCAGTCTTTTTATTTATTTTAATTTAATTTGATTTTTTTAAATTTAATTAATTTAATGTTATTTATCTTTAATTTTTTTTTGAATTTACTTAATTTTATTTGTCTTTCGTTTTATTCATTTATTTTTCTTTTTTTTTCATTTGTCTACTAGCTCACGAGCTCGTTTAGATTTAAAAACGCCATCATTTGGCATTTTATTATTTATTTTTATTTAATTTATTTTTTATTTAATTTATTTAATGTTATTCATCTTTCATTTTATTTATTTTTTTTAATTTCCTTAATTTTATTTATCGTTCGTTTTAGTCATTTATTTTTTATTTTTTTATTTGTCTACTAGCTCACGAGCTCGTTTGGATTTAAAAACGCCATCATTTGGCATTTGATTATTTATTTTTATTTAATTTATTTTTTATTTAATTTATTTAATGTTATTTATCTTTCATTTTATTTATTTTTTTTTAATTTCCTTAATTTTATTTATCGTTCGTTTTAGTCATTTATTTTTCTTTTTTTTATTTGTCTACTAGCTCACGAGCTCGTTTGGATTTAAAAACGCCATCTGCATTTGATTACGTGCCATCAAAATGCCATTTGGCATTTGATTACGTGCTTATCAAAGCGAACCTTATCAAATTATGATTGCGTAATTATTATTCAATTTCTATTAATAATTCAATGAATTTCAATTTCTCAAATATATATATATACATATACAGGGTGTCCGGTAATGAATTAATAACCTTCAAATGTCTCATACTATAACTTATGGCTGTTCAGAAAAAAATACGAAACAAAATATATCATCAGTATCACCTAAGTTATGAATTTTTTTAAAGTCTATTTTTTGCCTCATTTCACTTTGATGAACTCGACGATCAGAAATGACTGGATTCCATTAGTTTTTTGTTGTTTTATTATTATAAATTTGTTTATAAAAATGAAATAAGGTAAAAAAATTAGAATTTTTGAAAAATCATAACTTTGGTACCACTTATGATAGTTTTTTTTTGTATTTTTTTTTAATTGGCATAATATATACTATAACACATTTTAAGGTGATTTATTCGTTACCGGACACCCTGTATATTTGCGTGTCGTGAAACAAAGGAAGATGCTCGAGGCATGTTTGAACGGGGCCAACCGAGTAAAAAGACGACGCGAGAGAGTGGAACTGGTCCAGAACGCCGAAAGAAATTTTCTCGTTGACAAACATAGAGAGTGCATAGGATCGTGAGGGTAGAGAGGGTTGGTAGTGTGTTCTCGTGGAAAACTTCAAAGGTAACTCGAATCCCGCATGGAGGAAAGGATAAGAGGGGAACAGCGGTGAGGTGGCAAAACGCAAGAAGTCCTCTGTCCAACGGGGTGTAAGTAAAACGTTTCCAATCAACCAGGAAAGCGTCTCTTTGGGGCGCGGGTGTGGTGACGGAAAATGGTGCGCAAGGCTGATCCCGCATATCCGAAATGAAGACTGAAGGAATGTAGACGAAGAAGAATTTCCTATCTTTTTTTTTTTTCGTTTTCTATTCGATTTAAGAAAAATTTCGTGATGTGACGAATTTTGCGACGGGTGGAAAAGAATAATTATTTATGAATGTGTGTATAATCATGATTTTTTGTAATTGTACATTGTAATTTTTTTTGTAATTGTACATTGTAATTTTTTTGTAATTGTACATTGTAATTTTTTTCGTAATTGTACATTGTAGTTTTTTAAATATTCGTACATTGTAATTTTTTAGTAATTGTACATTGTAATTTTTTAAATAATTGTACATTGTAATTTTTCTGAACTTGGGAAGCTCAGAAAAATTACAATGTTTTATTACAAAAGTGATGTAATAAAATCTAACTACACCTCAGTCAAAAATTAAAATTTCTTAATTAAATTTAAAATTAAACAAAATAGTTTGCAAATAAAGACGAAGCATGAAAAAATAATAACTAAATAATAATACAACGAAAATACAAAAAAACGTTATATTAACTAAGAAAATAAAAAAACGCAAAAATGTTTAAAAAAAAAAAAGTAGGATAAGATACAGCAGTGCTTGCTGAGCCAATACAGAAACTGATCATCCACTCACCACTGGTTCAATATTAAACTCTATTAGCTCCGCAAAAATGCTTGAAGTTGGCATAATCAATTTTCGGATCAGACGTTCCATTTTTCATTTGGGTTAGTTTGGGTTTTTTCAGTATTGAATTTGGGTTTGTTCAGTATTGAATTTGTTTGGGTTTGTTTGTGTTCAGTATTGAACTTTATTAGCTCTGCAAAAATGCTTAAATTTGGCATATCCGATTTTTGGATCGGACGTTCCATGTTTTTTGTTTGGGTTCAGCATTTTTGCCAAGCATTGGCCAATCATTTCGAAATCAAGGCAGCGCCAGGTCGATGTTCAATTGGAACATGACCGAGGTAGAAATACGAACGAGGAAATTTTCGAACGTGGGACACGTTGAAATCATTCGCACTGCTGGTATGTGATTTTTGGAGAAAAAGAAGGATATGTCGATTTCTACGATTTGACCGACTGCGACCGGACGGAGGCTGAGAGTAGGATGACAAGACTGCTCTTGCCTTCCGGTTCTACATGTCAGGAACTTCGTCCCTGTGATGTCCTACGAGTCTCGACCTTCCACACGTAACTGTAGTCTCTTGAACTCGACGAACTTTCAGACAGGGTTTCCTCAAAGTTCCCAAAGTTTGAGAACAGGAAACAGTTGTTGTACATGACACATTGACTATATCTAATTTTCGTAAGTGTTATGTAGATTCGAGTATCATGTATTTTGGTATATTAGGGATATACAGTGGGAGGGATCCACGATCGGTGTTAACCCGTCGAGAATTTTCATGTCAAAGTGACAGATGAATGAATCGATTCGTGGTTTAAGAAAAAACTGATTTTGAAAAAAACTGATTTTGAAAAAAACTGATTTTGAAAAAAACTGAATAAATTCAAATGAGTCGTGGGGTCTTTAGAAGAGATTGGAAGATTAACAAAAGTGGAGTAGGAAACGTCCTAAGGAAATTCTATACCATTAACATTGGTTTACCAGCCACTGAATAAAAATTCTTTGAGCTATTACTTAATTGACAGGAAAATTGCAAGTTTTTACATCTCAGTCAAAAACTTGAATTTCTTAATTGAAATTTAAAATTAAACAAAATAGCTTGCAAATAAAGACGAAGCGTGACAAAATAATAACTAAATAATAATACAACAAAAATACAGTAATTAATTAGTAAAAAAATATAAATGAACAATCGAAATTCACCTTTAGGTTGCAAGATCACATTGGAACGAAGAAAACCATCTGAACCCTATTGTTTCATCGTGTTAGTGCAACAAATCATTACAAAACTGGATTTAATGATTTGTAATGATTTTAATAATTAAATAAAAATTAAATTTCATTGATATTTCCAAATCGAAGCAAATCTATTTCAAAGGCAATTCAAATCGCGATAAAAAGCTTATATTACTTAATTGCCAGTAAAATTGCAAGGCACAGTAACTAATTAGTAAAAAAATATAAATAAACAATCAAAATTCACCTTTACGTTGCAAGATCACTATGGAACGAAGAAAACCATTTGAAGCCTATTGTTTCATCGTGTCAGTGCAACAAATCATTAAAAAACCGGATTTAATGATTTTTAATCATTTTAATAATTAAAATCACTAAAAAATTCAATTCCATTGATATTTTCAAATGGAAGCAAATCTTTTTTAAGGGCAATTCAAATGACGATAAAAAGCTTATATTATTATGACTTTTCTATTGATCCTTGAGTTTTTGTTTCTACGCTAGGGATTTAACGTGGGGTTGGAAAGGACTCGTTGAATCGAATGGGAGAGTGAGAGGAGAGAAATGGACAAAGCAAAAGGGAGAAAGAAAAGGAAGACCGGGAGAGAATATAACGTTAAATTAGTCCGAGGGAGATGAGACACGGGGGAGACTTTGTGGTGTGGTTTAGCAGCCGCAGGGCCCATCATGCTTTTCTCGTCGCTTCTGTACCCGCAGCCTTGATGAGCTTTCTTGCGACGCACGACCAGCGCCGACCATCACCATCAGCACAGCAAACTTTTCCCTAACGACATTAAAATGCGCTTTCGGAACTTTTGAACCACCGACGAATATTTACTGGCGCTTGCTGGCCCAACGAAAAAAAAAAAGTATATTACACTTGGCTCTTTATACCGGAGCATTTTACCAAACGGTGTTTCGTAAAACACGAATAAATATTTTCACTCGTATCTGGCGTTTTTATAAAAACGTTCGATCAATTTGTATCGAGTAGACCCAATTTTTTATAATAATTAAGCTCCTGCAAATGAAAATCTTTTTTTATTTTGTTGAAAAAAAAAATTGAAAAAATATGAAAATTGTTTAAATTGAATTGGTTAAAGAGAGCTAATAAAAATAAATGCAGAGTAAAGAGAGAATGAATATTTAAAAATCTGTCAGTCGATTCAATTGTTTATAACTAAAAATTTGGATATACTGATTCGTTTGAAGTGATTTATAATTTTTAATTGTAAATTCTACATATTTAAATATTAATATTCGTAAGAAAGTCGTAGTAAAGAAATCCAGTGTTTTTATAAACAATTCAAATAGTTTTTATAAAAAGATAATCGTTTATAACAAAAGAGTTTATAGAAATAAAAATATATTTTTATTATTACTAATTCTTTTTTATTCAATTTACTACTTATTTTTTATAAACAATTCCAACAGATTAGAATTGTTTAAAATGAAATAAATATTAGTTATTGCCTAAATATTAGCCAAAAAATAATGCCCAGTGGACTGGGAATTAATATCTCTTTTTTTTTTCAAAAATGATGGAAAAATTAATACATTCGATCGATTATAAAAAAATAGCTAATCAATTGACTGACTATTATCATTTCTGAAATAACTCTCCCTGGAACGTCCCATATGTGGTTCAAGGCTTCTTTCACACGTTTTTTAAAACTTTTTGTTATCGCGAATCGCTGGAAAATCGAAGGAAGAGACGAAACTTGGAGTATGAGTTTGCGACCGGGCTGTCTGGCAGTGCGCCCGGAGCTTTTCGAGCTGATATGATATCCGATATACTCGTTTTCCACAGGGGAGAATAGCAAACGGAAACGAGGCGCACATCAGTGCTTCGTGTCGTACACCAACCGACCCTATCACAGTATAAATTGCTTGTAAGAAATCTTATATATATCGATATAGAAGATTTCGAACGGAAGGGGGGGGGGGGGAGAAATAGAAATTCCTCGTACCTTAAAAATCTATCAAAACGAAAAAATTTGTATCATGATAAAATAACCCACAAAATAAAGGCCATGATGAACTATAACATTACCTCAGGTATAACATTCAACTATAAAAGTTCTAAAAATTGTGTTATTAGAAGTTTCTTACGATTTTTTCATGAAAATTTTGGGTTTTGGGGAAAATTAATGATAGATTTGTGCTCAGGGGATCAAATTATATTGAAATAGACCATTAAGAAAAATATTTAAAAAACAAGATTATTTTGGATTTTAGGGCAAAAAAGTTTTTTCACTCAATCATCGATAACTTTTTTTTCTTTGGGATTTGGCACTCCACTCTGTGCTCAATCTCTTCGTTATGATTTTCTCTTCAAAATCCTTTTTTTATTCTTGAAATCCGATGATTTTTCGATTTTTGGCAGAATTTCAAAGTTGGACCATCGATTTTTGCCAATTTTTCCATACATACCCCTTTGCCTCTTTTTTTGC
>JAPYZJ010005144.1:0-12086 GCA_030522765.1 Ophioninae sp. B BG-2022a
CTATCGCTCGGTCGTTCGCGTCGAATTTTCGTCCTCACGAGCCATTAAAAACCGTTTCGACGATGCCAACTCGCCTTCTCGTGTCCTTCGATCGAACGATTATGATTCTTCGTTATTTCACGGTAAGACCGCTTCGGAGATTCGCACTTTTTTTTCCTCCATTCGCGATACGTTGAGAAACGCTTGCGTATCTCGTACATTCGTTTCACGGTGAAAACTGTATCGCGAGTTTATTTTTCGTGACGGTTGCTCGTAGAAAAACGTGTGAAGTCAATCCTAGCGCGCAAAGATCGAGGAGTCTCGGCCGAGCTGTGTTTCGCCGAGAAGCAGCGAAGCGTAAAAAGGCGCGGCGGACGAAAAGGGAAACAGAGAGACAGAGAGAGAGAGAGAGAGAGAGGGAGAACGAGAGTTCGAAATGGAGTGTCGCGGGAGTCATCACGGAATTGTCTCTTCGTGGATTGTTCGCGAGTATACGGTGAGAAAAAAAAATATTAGACTATACACACATACACGTACATTGATCAACCGTCAACGAATAAATTAACGAAGAGAACGAAACTACTGTTCTCGCCGAAGCGAGACGAACATTCACAAAATCGTTTTTTTTTTCGTTGTTTTCAACGTAGCGAACGGCGACCGTTGAAACTCGTACTTATAAATATGCAAAAAGAAGCGAAAAAGAGAATAAAACAAGCGCGCGTATGTATATATGTATACGTGCAATAAAACGGGTGCTCGAGAAAGAAGTACCGAGGTGCTATAAATCAGCGTGTGTATCTCGCAATTATATCGATAACGTTTGCTCCCTGGTAGAGAAGGTCCAGTATCGATGCTAAGAGCTTCCAGGTCGCGAGAACAGCCGTCGTCGAAATATCTTCATCTTTGTCTCTCTCTCTCTCTCTCTCTCTCTCTTGCACCCCGTCCTCTTTGGGGCCAAGTAATCTCCGCCTACATGTATGCAAATATAGATTGATGCACTTGTGTATGAATGCATATATGCATCCTCCTCAAAGTCAAATTCAAGATCATTGCTCTCGGTATATAAACCGATATATTCACGATAGCAATTATGCTTTTTCAACCCCGCTGGCCCGAGGTTATGAAACAGAGAAAATGAGATATTTAATGGATTTTCATATCTTAGAAAAAGAAAAAGCATTTTTGTGATGAGTCGTAATAGAAGCATTAAGTACAGCGTTATGAAACAAAAACATAAACCCATTTTGAATATTGGAGAATGACAATAATTGAATTTCGAGTGCGAAGAATTTATGGAAATTTTTTTCCAACATCCCATTCTCGAGAGACACGAAAGCGATCGTGGATTCATTTTCCAGTAGATAAATACAGAATATAATACCGTTTTGAAAACTTTTTTTTCTACGTGCATTTCAGCATTTTTTGAATCCAAAATGGGATTTCGAGTTCTCCAGAATGTTAAACTTTTGTCTGGTAACTTTACACTTTCCAGTCATTACTCATTTATACACCTCCTCGTGGTGTCGATAAAGCATAGGGAATTTCCCTATTTCGTTTTTTACCACAGCAGATTGTAAATATCATGGACCTATTATTTTATTGCATTCTTCACAAAAATAGGTAACATATATATTTGTTTAACGGATATGGACAACCTTTAAATGTCACATTTTTCCGGTGGCAAAATCTTCGTGCCATAGAAAAAGAGCGTTCCCATCTTGTTGCAATTGTTGGCTAGTATATACCACATGCATACATATATGTTGCGTTGGGTATGTAGTTTTACACTGAGGGTTACACGACGCGATGATATACGATCGCTTCGTGATATACTAATGTGTATCCGTATGTGTATGCAGATATACGATTCCGCGGGTGTGCGATGTAGTTCTATGAGTAACAACCGTTTTATCTCGAGACGTGCGCCATCGAGCGGCGATTAAGAGATCTTTATTAATTAATTAAGAGATCTCTCTTTTTTTTTCGTCTACTCGCGCCTTTATGTATATTCTCTCTTCGGAGACAGCGGACGATTCAGTGCGCGTGAACACGCACGCATTCTTATTAACTGGCAAGGGCATTTCGCGTCCGAGGAACTACTTTTAACCGTCGGTTTCTGTATTTTAAAAAATAGAATAACAACAGAAAAGGGAAAGCTAGTCCAATTGGAAAAAAATATACGTTTGTATGATGCCTAAAAACATTTTTAACGTAATTTTCTTTTAATTATTTGTGTACAATGTCTAAAAACATTGTTAACGTAATATTTTTTAAAGTAAGTTTGTACGATGGCTAAACACATTTTTAACGTAATTTTTTAAAATTATGGTTTCACGATCCTTAAAAACATTTTTTATGTAATTTTAAAAACTGTCTATTTTTAAATGTCATTTGTACGATGCCTAAAAAGATTTTTAACGTAATTTTTCTTAAAATTCCGTTTGTACGATCCCTAAAAACATTTTCAACTTATTTTTTTTAAATTACGTTTGTCAAATGCCCAAAAATATTTTTAATGTTATTTTTTTTCAACCGCCTTCAATTTAATTCGAAGAACTATTTGATTTTGTTCTTTATTGTTCGGTTTTGAAAGTAACGGCACGGTTTTTTATGCGCGAAGTACATCGAGAATTGGCGGAAAAAAAATTCGATTATGATGAACATAATGAAATAGTGAAAAAATTGATCATTTTCGTCGGGATTCAAACATGTTCCTCCGGTTTTGGGATGGACTAGCTTGCCCTCGGTGGTTTGTAGGATTTGGATAATGTCGTTTCGCTTATTCGTTTATTACTCATTCCGCCCTCTCATTAATGATAAAGCATTTATCGACAGAGTCAAACTCGCTACTATTTTAGTGAAAGAACATTATGAAAAAACATGTCCCCTTCTCTATGGATAATTCGAATCCACAATGACGAAAAAATTCCCAAGATACTTCCTGCCATATTTTTCGTGGAAGAAAAAATATTTGTCAGCTGGATTTAATCGTTTGGAGTCACACCTCCGGAAATTTGTATGTTATTAGTCATCCTGATCAATTTTACCCTCTCAGGTAAAAAATACGTTCGTGAGAAAACTATCCGGCTGTCCTCAATTGAAAATAATGTTCAGAATTGCTTCAAACAAAGAGAGAATTTATAAAAACGATAATATTTTTAAAACTGACTAAAAAATTCATCAACTTAGTATATTTTATATATTATACATAAAATTTGAAAATGGCGCGCCTTAGACATGATATATTAAGGGGAAAAATATTATTACGAAAGAGCTGCTAAAGTCTCGTACAAAATCGTACAATATCAGGTATTTAGCCCCGAAGTTGGTGGGTTGATTGATTTTACTTAGACTGACTATAGAGAATTAAAGAAAAATTTCGATTAATTTATTTACAGGAAACGTAAATTAATCGAAAAGAATAAAGTAGTATTTTTTATACTACTTCAAAGAAGTAGTATGTAAAATATGTAAAAGCACGAAGAGTGTACGTTAAGGGCAATAAATATGACATCGAATTACAATTGAGTCGTACAATGAAATATTAATTATTGGACGTTAATCGTATAGTTAAATGTAAACTACAGTGAATCTTCGGTTATACATTTTTCAAGGCCGTTTTTAACAATACACGTCGCGTAAATAAGAATAATGAATAAATGTACTATATTTATGAACGGGATCTGCTGGGGCTCAGAAATTTGACGCATAAGTAAAAACCGTATAAATTACTTTTCTCTGTAATTGGAACAACGTAGGTTTTTACGTATTTCTACATCATGTAAATTCTAGACGATGCGGATATTCCAATACTCTAGCATTTCTGTATTTTCCAACATTCGAATCGCTTTTTATATATTGAAGTGAATATTTGTATATTTACACATAAGTTATGGGAAACTTGTGTTGCAACGTGGAACCGCGGAAAATCGCGGAAGGAAAAGAAGAGCTTTGCAAAACACGAGCGTACAACATGACGCAAGGAAGCGATCGCGAGGAAATCGTTAATTTCACAAAGGGCCCCCTTGCATTTGTCGGGAGTTTGCTTCGGATTCGCGTACACGCATTCTTCGGAAGTTTCTTGCGATCTCGAGTCTACCTTTCTCTCTTTCTCTCGCTTCGGTCTTTCCAACGTCTTCTCTTCTTTCTCGTTTCGAGACGGAGTCCGTTCCCTTCCGCTCCCGCTCACGGTTACTTCTTTCTTTGCTCGATCGTGTGCCCACACATCCGTGTGTGTTTCGTTGCACACGAGATTCGTGCAGAAGTCGGTTGACGCGAGGCTTTCCTACAGTCTACGGCAAAGTCCCGACGGACCACATTCTTCGACGCGACGCGCATTGTTTCGACTCTCTCCTCTTGCTCTTTCGCTCCTCTTGGCGAGTCCTCTTTTTTCTTTTTCATTTTTTTTTCCCTCTTCCTCGCCAAGTCCTCTTCCATTCTTTCTCCTTGCTCGTCTTCCAACTTTTGCTCTCGGTCTTTCTATCCGCCCCCATCCTCCCTTCACCTCCACTTGCCTCTCGATTTCTTCTTGGCGTTAAATGAACCTGCGAAACAAAAGGTCGTAACTCTGATATGTGCGATTACTATGATGAGGATAACAGCATTGACAGGTCCATCGTGGTCCTCGGTTGTTCTTCGTTTTGATTCGGGGATCAACATCGATATATTGGAATTTGATCTCACGAAATTGTTTAGGTTTGTTCGGGTTTGGCAAGCTCAAAAGTTTACTTCATTTTCACTGCTCGGGTATCACGAAATTATATACATTTTTTTAATGAAAAAATGTATAAATAATTATGAAATATATTACGATGAAATAAAAAAAAAAACATACGAGTTTTTCTAGATAGATTATATTGGGAGAGGCTTGAGCGAGCTTTTGTTCGTCAGCGTGATAGGAAACTAATTTTTAAATAAGTTTTTAGATTTATTGAGGAAAAATTACATTATTCTGATTAATAATTAATAAAAAAGAATGTTGAGGGGAAAAACGTCGGTCAAGTGTATTGAATAATAGAACGAAATTTCATATCAGGGATAGGAATGGGAAGGGAATAGAATTAGGAACGGTGATATGTACATACTTGCAAGAGTTTAGCCTGGCAGTCCTCAAAATTATGAAATCTGAGGGCTATTCAAGTTTTCGTGTTTGATGGGCAACGATAATCTTCTTGACATTCTGAAATTATGAAAATCGTTCAGTACGTATCATAACATTAAACAAATTTATTTGCCCCTCCCCTCCAATTTAATAATCGAGAGACAAAGGATATCTTAATTTTGTAAATCTTGAGTGAAGATAATTTAAAAAATTCCGAACTTCTTCACGCGGTCTAAACCATTTTTCGATGTTAATGTAATGTAATAAACGAAAAGCTTTTTCTCGGACTCCTCAATGCAAACTTCCGCTTCAATCGAAAGAGAAAGAGAAAGACACAAAACGCGTACGGGAATGAGCAGATTCAGAAAACGTGAATGGTGTACGAATATCTCGTTAATATCTCTCTCTTCAGGTTCTCGATGCGAAACAGCGATAGCTAATCTTTTCGAACCCAACTTTCTGAAAGATCAATTATTGCTCTCGTAAAATAATACCATCAAGCTCCGCGTCTATGAATTCTCTAGGAGCTGATGCTTGACATTTTCCAAAAAACGTAGTCGTCTGTGAGAAATTTGCGTTTGAAAAATTTGTGAGGTTGTCGATTCTGTACAAGCCCTTAATTTTTCTGACAAAGAAGTGGCTCTCTCCCTACTCCCCTCTTCTTTCTCGTTCTTTCCTTCTCGACCTTTCGCAGCTCGCGACAAGACAGTTCGATCTTGACCGACCCATCGAGGCCTGGTACGCCTTGACATTGCTGCTTTTTTCCGTATTCCTTTTTTTTACAACTCTACCGGAGACCCTCGTGTTTCCGTCGAACCGGGCAAGGTTCAGCATACCGCGCCGAGCTGCGCCCAGCGACGCGGGCCATAAAATAGCCTTCGACGCTTTTTGACCAGCGTCCGAGAGGCCTAACGGAACCGCGTGACTTCTTTCCTACTTCGCTCGTATTCGGGGTCCTCCCTCGTAAAAACGCACAGGCAATCGTTGACTGACCTTGGATAGCGTTTTTCCATCGATGGAACGTCGCGAGGCTCTTTGGGAAAAAGGGGAAAGTAAGAGAAAAAAAAACACGCCGCTTTTGTATTCGTACAGAGAGCACAAAAGCGAGAATACCGTGGTACGTAGACCCGATGAATGGAGTCGACAGGAAACGCGGTCTTGACATTTTTCTGTTGCCGTCGTATATTTTCGAGGGACGAATATTTTTATATACCTGTACTGAATAGTCTTACGTTTTTTTTTCGTGCGACCTACCTTCCATTTTGCGCGTTTGCGTGCGGTGAAAAACAGTGACATTATGGGGTTGGGTAGGAAATCCGAACTTCGGATGACCAGAAGGCTCAAAATTCCGAATTTGAATATACCGAAACTACCAATTTCTTTAATTTTTGGGTTTGTTTGAAATCAAGGGTTTAAAATCAAACTAACTAAGCCAAACAAACGCAAACAAATTTCGTAAACTTATTACGAAATTTGTAGTTTCGGACTATTAAAATTCGGAATTTTGAGCCTTCTGGTTAATCGAACTTCGGGTTTACTACTCAGCCCCGACATTATGAAAAATATTTTCTAATTACGAAGACTCGTCGATCCTCTTTCGACGTCATAAAAATGTGACGTCGAAATTTTTCTCGTTTCGGAGAAAAATATTTTAGAGTCAAACCACCTCTACGTTTGTGGACAAAATTATATTAACATTCGGCTTCTTCGCATGTAATTTTTTAGTAAAATTCTTATTTTCGTACCGTTGGTGCGAAACAACTTTTTTTAATAATAATTTAGAGTCATTGACAGTATAGTGCGTCTTGCAGGAATGACAGACCTGCAATTATCGGAAAAATATTCTACTTTGCATCATAATGATAACATCGATAACACGTCGATAAATTTTGGTATATAAATGTGCCCCTAGGCTTAAACGTATATGTTTTGCCTACGTGTTTCAGAGATTGAGGTCAGCATGACGTAAATCTCATTTTTCAACGCCGCCATACCTAAAATGAATATATTTCACCTCGTATTTTTTTATCCCCGATCGATTGGGAATTTATTAAGGAACGGGTTGGTACTTTTGTAACGTCGATGCAATTAGGGAGCTCCGGGGTATACAGTATCGAAAAAATGTGGCAACGCGGAGAAATCTTGATTTTGAATTTAAAACTGGAATCTTGAAAATCATGAGTATGCAGACCTCAAAATATATGGATTCGAAATCATTTTAAACTTGCTTACAGAACATTTTTTCTTGTATTACGTATACGTTATTGGTTCTGCTCCAGACGACGGAAAAACATTTTTTAACACTATTGAGTAAATGGGGAGAATAATGTTGGAGAAATTGAGGCTGAACTATTCTCTCATAAAGTTCGATCCTCAGCTATCTGCAAACAAAGAAAAATACTTTTTCACAAAGTACTGAAATCAGTTTCGTCATGCAGTGTCTAATTATAGAGTAATTGAGTTTCCAGTAAATCCAATCTAGAAATATAAGACCATTCCAATGCAAAATTTCGAGAACTGTCGAAAATGCCTCATGATACGTTGAGACAAAAAAAAATCAGCGATTTACAAAATTTTGTCATAAAAATCATTGTAAAGTTTAGAAAAAATGAAATGAAAAACCTCTACATCAGCTTACCAAGGGATTGAAAGTTGGACCTTTTTCTCGAAATTCATCGTTTTATTTTAAGAAAATAAAAAACAATTCATGAAGGAAAATGCGTTCAGTTAAAGATTTTGAGACATAAGGCGCTTTTGTTTTCTTAAAATACATAACATCGGGTTAAAACTTGACTAAGCTTTGGTGCTATCTTGTTTCAATTAGAAAAAAAGAAGTTTTAATTGCTTCTGCGATGTTTCGAGGAAAAATGACATTATTATTATAAACAGCCAATGAAAAAATATTGAAACTGAAATTGTTGATTAGGATAAAACAACTGAATGACACTGAATGAGTATCCCAAATGTAAATTATATACACTCATTAACATTAAAAGATCGAGTACTTCGTCGGCAAAACCATATTTTCGAGAAAACCGCATTTTTAATTTGTCTAGAAATTCTATGGTTGTAATTAATCATCACTTTATTTCCGATTTGACTTTCCTGCACTATACGTTGAATTTTTCTCTTCAATTTTAAACCTGGTTTAACTCGACAGTGACAACAAAATTATCGAATTTTCATTGGAGCTATACCACAATTAAAACTCTTGCCGAAAAAAAATTAAAATTCGATTCATCGAAGCACAAGAGCCTAATTTTCGAAATGATTTTTTGCCCAAGCTTGTGCACTATAAATAAAAAGGATCGAAGCGATATATGGTGCATCCTTCTTTCTCTTTCTTCGTCTCTCGTTCTCTCTCTCTCTCTCTCTCTCTCTCTTTGCCCCTCGGTCCGTTTTCGTTCCTTCGGAAAAGGCGGTTGATACGAATACGCGAGACTCAGGTAATAAATTTACTCGAGCCACGATGGTGCGCGTACATGCGCGTGCGCGTGTATTCCGTGTACGTTAAAAAAGTTCTCGTGCGGATTACCTAATAATGGATATCCGCGGGACTCGCACGAGACGAGCAAATTAGCCGCGGAAGGGGAGAAAGGGCGCGATTTATCTTTGCGGCGCCTCGCAGAAACGCGTGTTTTTATCCACTCTGATATACGTGTGCGTTCATATGATGTATGTGTATATATATGTATATACATATATATACATGTATATGTGTAGATGTACACGCACACGCAACCGAGATTCCCGATGAGAAGGATGCGTTCTCGCGACCGATATTTAATTTGCGTGCCCTGCGCGTATACACGCGAGTTTTTTCGTTTTTGTTGTTTGGGACGATGCGATAAATAAAGAAAAAAACCGTACCTCCGGCCAGTTTGGATTAAATCGCTAATTCTTCCGCGAGAAGAATTTGTCCTACACTCGGACATTTTTTCGTCGTTCCACACGCGAATGAACATCCCGTTAATTTCGAAGCTGTCAAAATGTTTCTAAATATAATCGAAATATCACGATACACACGCAGTATTTTTTATCATTTTTTTTTTCTTTAACAAAAGCGCATTTTTTTTCTAACAAAAGTGCGAATAGTAACGATTTATCAGTTCGGATTAACCTTTTCGTTTCGCGGGTTAAATCTATGATAAACGTTTTTTTTTAAATTGGTTTTTCGAGACCCAAAACGTTCGAATGATAACGATTGATATTAGATAATAATTGGAATGGAGGAAAATAAAAAAATAAACGGCCTTCGTTGTATTACAATAATGCAAATTTCAACGGCATTTATTTTTTATAATGTCCAAAGGGTCTTTAATTGGTACGTTTTTTTTTTAAACAACTCGCGATATGGAAATTAGCATTCGGCCTTGAGCGCGGTTGTTATACATATGCATAAGTAATCGCGGGTGAAAAAAAGGTATTTGCACACGTTTATTTTTTTGTTCACTTTATTTCCAGAGAATTTCCATCAACATACATTATTTATATTGACATTAACATACAGTATATTTGAAGCGCGCTACCGAATGAGCAACGTGCAAGAATATTTTTCTTTCCGGTTACTACAAAGTATAGATGCGTAGATTCATAATGTAGGTATACTTCAATTATTCGACGTTTTTCATTTACGAAAAACGCGTTCACCGTCGTGTATCGCCTTTGAGGAAACCAGCCGGAGGTAATTTCGAAGCTAAGTTTGCGAACATTTCCGCAACGTCGTTTGCGTAGTCCGAGGTGTGGTCAAAAGTTGTCCACTTTCTTTGTGAGGTGCCCGTGCTCCTCGATAACTCGAAATACTTCCCACCACCCCCTCGGCTTCTATTATCCCTGCATCTTCTTTTCCCTTCCACGCGGACTTACTCAAACGGTCCTCTGACATCTTTGAGGAATCTTCCAAAGTGGTTAGGCAGGATGAATAGAGACGAAGAGCTGGACGAAAGTCAAGACGAAAGAGAGAAGAGTAGAGAGTAGTGAAGGATAAAAAGAGAGGGAACTGTGCGAGCGTACACGCGCCCGCGGATTAAAGAGTTATTTGAGTCTCGGAGTCGGCCATAACTCTCGTCCAGGCTATTCCCGTGCGGAGCGCTAGCGGCGCGCTGCCGTGGCTCGCCCACCGGAATATTTTAACATTGGGGGTGGCTGGTTTTCGGGCTCCGCGAGCCATCTCTCTCTGTGCCGGATGAATTTCGGCCGTAGATGTATATGTACACATACAGATCCTATATATATATACATAGGAGTGTTGGGACGGCTTTTGGCCGATGTGGCGGCTCACCGGGCCGCGTGCGGTCGAAGGGCGATCCGGAGGCTTTTAAAGAGAGAGAAAGAACAAGAGCGAAAGAGAAAGAGAGAGGATGGAGCGTTAGAGTGAGCGCAAGAGAAAGCGAATGCAAGAGAGAAAGAGAGAGGGAGAGGGAAAGAGCAGAAAAGAAAGATAGAAGAAGAGAAAGATTGTAGGGTGGGTCCCCTAACTCCAAGCAGCTGACAGCTGTTCCCTCGGTGGGACGGTCGGTGGAGGGAGGATTCAGCCTAGTCGCGCCCCTTCTATAATGGCTCCCTTTTCTTCCTTCCCCTATCTCCCCTCTCGCGAACACGTGGCGTAAAGTAGGAGATTGTATTGTATGTGTGTATAAAGCCAGCATGGCTGGCAATCCAACACTCTCCACCAAGTTGCGTCATAGCTCATGGCTTCTCGTTCGTTTGCCCACATTCACGGTTGAAACGAGGCTGACGTCACATGCGCGAGTATCACTGTATACTGCACACGGATACTTGAGCATATATGTGCGTGGGTAATGGACACGAGCAGAGAAGTGACGCAACGGATATACGAACGAGTGACGCGTTCCACCAGCTGATCTTCAGCCCCGATAAAACTGGTGGTCGACTGACGAATCGATCCTTGTGTTTCAACCATGCTATTGAGACGTGCACGTCGATCCCGGAAAAGACTCGGTCTGCAATAGCAGTTGGATCGACGAGAGGTTCTTGGCTCTCCGCTCTCCAACGGTCACTGCGCAACCGAAGAATCCACGGAAACGTGCTCCGGGATGTCTGGCAACGAGAATAGATCGCCCCTAGATCTTAATCACACTTTGCCCCGGCTAGACTAAAATTAGTAACGTGTATAGGAACGCCTACGCACTCGGATCGACGCCGGTCGTTCTTGTGCATCCACAAACGACGCGATCATTCGAGCAAATGTGGTCCCTGACCTCCACGCCTCGCCAGGTCTGTACAGACTATTGGAATTACAAAAAAGTGTAATTCTAGTGACGGACAATCGTTCGGTCGCGAAACAAGTGTATATGCCGAGTTCAGCACACGCTGAGTACGCGGTGGAGAATAAATTGGGTGACAGCTGTAGTCGATGGTGAAATTCTTAGGCTTCGGCTAGGAAGTACCTCGAACGTATCAACACTCCCATACTGTCCCAGCCCGGACTTTCTTCAGATTTATTCCACGGGCCAGCTCTATTCATAATCAGCCTTCTGCAAACGGATTGTTTGCTTTGAACGCACCATACATTGGCGCAGTCAATCGGATTTCCGTTGTTTAATTGAAGAGCCGCTATGCATTGCTACGATAGGACTCTGTTGAGTGTTTACTCTTTAGATACATGCAGGGTCCACAATATTGCAGAGAGAGAAGGTACGAATCGCAACAACAGTACCGTCAAGGCATCATTTCTTTGTAAAATTGGGAAGAAGAGCGATGATAAGGTAGAAAGAATTCGAAGAGGACGTGCTCGAAGGTTAAAGCGATAAATCCATAAAAAAGAGCGACAAGTGATGAATGATTTCTGTATTAGGGGAGATGGGCCTAAAGCGGGCACCGTGCCTAAAGCGGGCACCCTCGTTAATATTGTCATTTTTAAAAAGCGCGCGTTATTAAACATGTAACAGTAATCTCTAAGGCTCGCACATCTCGCGTCATTCGTCGATTTCGCCTCCGAGCACGGTACTACGAGTTGCGATAAAAAAATGTTTTAGGCGGCTTT
>JAPYZJ010005145.1:0-12085 GCA_030522765.1 Ophioninae sp. B BG-2022a
AAGTACTGATTAATGTGATCTCAATATCGTCCCCGGGACGTAATTAGGTGCTCGCTTATAGATTTTAAGATTTTCCACTTCATTATAAAAACTATTCTTGAATAATTAAAAACAAAGTTATCGAGTTATTGTTTATTTTAAATAATAAACAAGTGTCCTCGCTAATCTTTGTTGTTTTATTTATTTTTCTACTTGCAATATTTTTGTTTCTACAATGTTTTTACAAAGAGGGGACGACGATATTTGGCGCCTGTACCTTACTTGATTTTGAACAAACTTGAACGATCCCAGAAATTTTAAGAAATTTGTAGTTTCGGAATATTGAAATTCGAGATTTTGAGCTTTTTGGTCATTCGAAGTTCGGGTTTCTCACCCCAGCCCTGGAATACAACGCGCAAAGCGGAATTTGAATGGAAAACGATTCCTACATTATCTATGGCAAAGTCTAAAAGGTTTCTTGATCATCGCGTTCCATCTCATTTTCCAACCCAAATCAACGGCTAACAGAGTAAAATCGTGTATGCAATTTTGTATGAGAATTTTCGTTGATCTTAACTCACTCCTATTGAAATTTGCTGTTCAGCGAATTAGCTATAAATTCAGAACTACGCAGGGTAAGGTACCTTTAGTCGTACCAGCGCTTCAGTCGTACCACGTCGATATCTGAGCACCCGTTTTGAAAAGGTGACATCTAACGATGCAATACGGTTCTACTCAGTCGCACAGCTAAACAAAAACACGCGGTGGCTTGCTGGATTTCCCAATCGAAAAATAATGAAAAAGTAAGTTTTTTCTGCAGTTTTCACTAATGTTTTTAAGTCAGTTGTAAGCCTTTTCATACAAGATTATGATGAAATAGTTGTTCTTTTGTTTAATGTCAGCTTTTGTAGTGTTTTTTTATTGTTATGAGCAAGGTCGAACAGTAAAAGTTTTTTGGGTTATGTTATTAATTTTGATTCGAAACTGTGGACCCCCACTGCCTAAGTCGTACCTGCAGACAATTCCTAGATCGTACCTACTGTATATAACATTTTTCCTAACTTCAATCCTTTTTTTCAGGTAAAACGAATGTAAGATAATATTTTCCAAATTAAATATTTATATATATTTTTTAAACATAAAGAAACTAATAAAAAAGATAGATAAATAAAAATCTAATGAGGTTAAAGAAGCAAACTTTACAGAAACTTTGCGTTTCCAACTATGCAATGAAGATCGCCAAAACAACGTTATTGAATGTATTAAATGCAAAAGATGAGGATAGCATATAAGTCTACGCAGTTTTAAAATTATTAACTGACTTGTACTTGAAAAAAGATATAAGTAATATAAGTAGGTACGAATTAGGCCACGGGTGGTTCGATTAAGGCAACCTGTTGCCTAAGTCGTACCGAAGCAGGTTTTTGTAGAACATTTAAAATACAAATTTATTATAAGATTTAAAAATGTTTATTAATGCTATCTGATTCGTTGATAAATAAAGATTTTGTATGTGCAAAGATTTTTATTTTATTTAAATGACAATAGAATTTATAGCGATTTTTCCTGAAGCGGTACGACTAAGGCAACCCTACCCTATTACAGCTTTCGAAAAAAAACAACAAAAAAACGTCTTTTAAGAGATTGAAAGGAACATAGAAAAGAAAACTTGGTTTTTTTGTAGATCCAACGAATCGTGGTCGAATTTTCGAAGCAAAGTAAGTTAGAAAACAACGTTTTAGCCAAATGGATGTCAAAGTGGAAAATCCATGAAATTCCAATGGGAAAACGATAGGATCGAGAAACGTCTCGACGTATTTGAGCTGAGCTAATGAAACGGAGCGTCCTCCGGAGCAATCAAGCAAATAATCAATTCGATTGTAGCAACCGGAATAAAAATAAAAAATAAAAAAAAAACAGGACAAACAGAAGCCAACGGTGATGAAGTCAAAGGAACTGGCTGAACCGGACACGAGGAGAGGAAGGCAACAAAAGACGAAAAGGAAGGTCACGAGAATGAGAAACATAGAAAAAGGAGGAAAAGGAGAAAAGAGTGAGAAAGAAAAAAAAAAAGAAGAAGAAAGAAAAGGATACGTCGAGACAGTGACGAAGATAGGAGCGAAGGAAAGAGAGAAAGAGCAATGACGAGTGGTTGGTCGGGTGCGCGAGTGGTCGCGGGGATTGCCGCGTAAGGTCGGCTCTCGGATAATTGAAGGCGCTTCTGGTAACGCGCGTAAGTGACAGGCAAACACCTTATACGTAAACTCGAGTGTGACAGCCCCGTATATGCGTTCGGTAAGCCGTTGGGATTTCCTCTCCCTCGTTCGTCGCGTAACAGGGCTTCACCTACGTTTACGTGTCCTTTCTATGTAACGCGCAATCACGTACACAAAGACGCACAAAGAGACAGATCGTTGCGATATAGCACGAAGCCAGCAGGCGAAAGATGAAGGTACATCGAAGACTGCAGAAACGACCATGGCCGAGAAGGAGACCCGAGATTATCTCCGATCCAAATCGATAAAAACAAAAACAAGAAAATAAACGCGACTGGAAAATCTCGTTAGTGTCCGTGTGCCTCTCACGACACACGTAAATGTATAACAAAAAAGAAATGCCATGTATCGAATAGTTGCTTAATATCGGATAGTGGACTATCTCGAGTTTTCCCGTAGCGATATATGTTTATCTGTTCTCTGTTTTATCATTTTAAGGACGTGTCGAAGACGTACCACGTGACACACGAGTGCGAGAGAGATAGTCAAAATTTTCCAATCGCAATTTCTCAAGGACGAAACATTTTTATCGTAAAATTCAAGCATATATTTTTGTCTCTATGAATTCCACGAAGACGGATGCTCGATTTTCGCCGTAAATTTAATTGACGCTGAGAAAATGGATTTCGAAAATTTGTGAGGTTATGTCGATGTTTGACATGCTCTTGAGGGCATGACGAACATTACCACGTGACACACGAGCACGAGAGAGATAGTCGAAACGTTTTGAACCACGAGTTCTCAAGAACGAGATTCCGGGTTCGACACGTCGATAAACGATTGAATCAATTAATGCAGAATGTTAATTAATATTGTAATTACGGAATGGACCTCGAGATAGACCTATGATATATATATATAACGTAGGTAAATAGGTACGAATATTACGAAAAGGTTATCCTGCCCGACAATCAATTTTCGCAAAGATTTTAATACACGTCTCCTGTTGAATATAATTACGATCATGGCGAGCATATTGTAACTGCAGTATCCCGCTTGGCTCGGCCAAAGTTTTCCACCGTGCGACGACATAATTGATTATTCGCTAATGATAATTAATATACAGTTCGAGCAAAGGCATATCTACAGTCCGGGTGATCTCGCAAACCACGCCGATCTTCGAGAGGTGAATTTTATTGTACGGCTATCATACGGCGGTGAATTTTATTCTGCCGGCCCAAGGCTTGGTGACTGGACTGGGTTATTATCATCGTAATAATAGGTACTATTATTTCCTATCTTCGTTTCATTGTTTTTGTATTATTTTTTTTTCTTTTTTTATTATTTTTATATTCTTATTTTTTATCTTTGTTCTATTTTTTTTGTCATTGTTTTATTGTTTTTATATTATCACTTTTTATCCTTGTTTGATTATTTTTTATAGTATTTTTGTTGGTGTTCTTATCATCATTATCGATATTATTATTGTTTTTGTTGTTGTTGTTGTTGTTAAGTTTGTTTTTCACGCAGGAGTTGACATCGAAATCGATTGCCGATCGAAATTCGATACATTCTCAAAACTCAAAATCTCTAGTGTGATACTACTCTTCGAGAAATAAAAATTTGCCGATATTAAATAACAATTACGTAAACGAATCGAAACCGGTATTTTTGAGTTAACGATGAGAGCTATCAAGTCGACGTTTATTCGAACGTAAAAACTTGACGACGATTGGAAAATTGATGTTTCAAGAGACGATTTTCAATCACAATTTCCAAACGCGTAGTAAATGTCAGGAATCATGGTGACCTTGAAAATGATAGAAATGGGTAACGAAGCGAAACCCGACGAGAAGCGAACGAACGCTGCAGGTTTCTGCGCGAGAGGAAACGAGATAAATTTATTAACGACGGGAGCAATTCGCGAAACTTTTTCGCAAATTTGCCGACTTTGGTCAATTCGGTAGCCAAGCCAAGCCAAGCAATGAGGGTTGGACGAATTCGAGGATCGGCCAATTTCAGGGCTTAAACCCCCGGAGGTCCGAGGGTCCGAAACATTATTTTTAATCTCCCGTGGATAACCCTCGTCCCTCGCTGAATAAACCGTGCGATATTATTTTTCGATCTTCGAACGATAACAACTTCGATACACACATATATATATATATATATATGTGCACACTTCCAGCGAAAAACATAAGCAAACGCAACAAAATTTTCCGTCCAGACAGGAACTCAGAGATCTTGGCGAAAAAAAAGATCGAAAGAAGATGAAAACCCCATTATTCAAAAAATGAAGAAATAAAAAAACATCACGTTTTATTGCACTTTATTTCATTCGTGGCGATCCAGGAAGGCTGAGATGAGGCGGAAGGAACATTTCCCGAAGCTCTGTGTGAAACTTGGCTCGATCTTGTATCTCATTAGAAACCCCAATACAATAATTAAATATACCATATATATTAATAATTACGTTAAAAAGAAAATAATTCGAACAACTACGATCGTCAATAATAATTAATACATAAGAATTGAATTAAAACTGAATATTCGAAATCCGTATGAAAAAAACAAAATACCATAAATATATTAGTGATTTTAGGTAACAAAAATAGTTAAGTAAAAAGTGAAAATTAAAAATCCTCATTAAAAAAATGAAATTAATGAAATATATTAATATTAAATATATAAATACATTGAAATATTAAATATATTAATTACGAAAAAAGAAACGAAATGAAAACAATAATAGTGGCGTAATATTGAATAGATTCGAAACCTATTTGAAAGAAACAATATATATATATATATATATATATATAATTGGTAAATAATTCTTAAATAATACGAGAAAGTCGGAATTCACGGGGATTTAACACGACGGTACAAACGGAATTCGCGGCACCGCTGTCAAGCTCGCACACATCCTACGGCGGTCCGACGAGATTCTAACCCCCTTCGTAGTATTTGCTCGCAGGAGTATATACACATTATGCATCGAGAGAAACGGTGCGAGAGTGACGGGCGTAGATCGTGACGAGAAAAGCAACGGCCGGGCGAGTACCCTACGATCTAATCCGCGCACATACATCGAGCGGTGTACCAACTATTATTTACGCGCCGTCGGCGCCCGATGTGTCCCGAGAAAATCGGCCAGGATTTCTGTGCCCGAAGAATAAAAAGGTGGAAGAAATCCTTCCTTACCAAGAAAAATCGGAAGTGTACAATCGATAGTGAAATAATGAAACAAACGATGAAGCGTTGAATCTTCAAATTCGAGGGGAAGATGAACGTTTTATCAGCATCCGTCATTTGCGGATCGAGGTTTGTTGAAAAATATCATTTTTTCCCGATGTTGGGACTTTTGCATTTTCGATGGACGATTAATGGGAAAAATGGAAGATTCGTAGGAAAATTCGAGTCTTTTAGTTATTTTTTTCTTATAGTTTTTTCGTTATATTAAAATTTCAAAACGAAAGAACAAACGATTATATTACTTGAAAAAACATATGGAATAGAATACTCGTGTAATATTTGCGTAAATAAATCAAGCAGACCGGAAATAGCGACAAGTATTCGACCCGGGGTCCACCAGCGAGGAATAACAAAAAATATGAAAAAAGAATGATTGATTGCACCATCCCCTAGCACTTCTCCCAACCACTCTTCAGACCTGTGTGGGTCCAAATATAAAATAGCTTTGATTTTTTAATCGGTATTTAAGATAACCAATAGAGGCTCATTGGTATCGATCGAGAATCGATTCGTCCGTGATTTACGAGGTTCTTGCATACTTCGTCGAGTTTTAAAGTTCAGGACATGTGCACGGTCACGACACTCAGTATTCAACGTCGAAACGTTTCTCTCTCTCTCTCTCTCTTTTTCTCTGTCGGAGATAATTAGCAGTTAAGAAGCGAACGACGAGAGGTCGAAGTGTAATTTCGTTGCGCAATGAAAACGTTCGGAGCTGATGCAGTTAACGAACAAAAGGACGCAAATTGAAAGATAATGGCCTAATGGTAATGCAAGATGAGGTGAACAGGTGCGCGGACAATGGGCAATCGAGGGTCTCCGTTTCTGCGCTCTCGCGCTAGCGCTTCGAGAAAATCAACTCTCTCTCTCTCTCTCTCTCTGGCCATTAGAATCGGCACCTACGCGATCGAGTGACCGCGCTCCCGTACATTCGCTTTATCGTCTTTCATGTGCCTCGATACAAATCGATTATTATCGATTACTCCCGTACGCCTGGGAAGGAATTAAACTCCAATTAGCTAAATTGATATTTCGATATCGTGGAACGAGGGGGACGATACACCTTCAACGAGGATTACCGATCCAGGTTACGCTTTGCACTTTTATCATTCGATCACCACTGTTGTTGTTATTGTTGTTGTTTGGGTTTCTCTCTTCATCATTTTTTTGAATCACGGAAGCAACGATTCTTTAACCCCTTTATACGAATTTACGTACCGAATGATGAAAACTTTTGGAAAATAATTCCACACGCTTTTCTTCGTATTTTCGGAAAGCGTCAATTTGGATTTCATCGCGGGTTTATTGAGAAGTAATGATTTTAAAAAGATAAACAAATCTCGGATAACAGTGAAATTATAGAGATTTCGCTCGAAAAAAGTCGGTAAGAAAAAATCGTTGGAAAAATTGGTGAGAAATCGGTTCGAAAAATGCTCAAAAATCGACTGGAACATCGGTAAAACAGATCATTTAAAAATCGGTTTGAAAAATGCTCGAAAATCGGTAGAAAAATATCGAAAATCGACTGAAAAATCGGTTAAAAAAAATCATTTCAAAAATCGGCTTGAAAAATGCTCGAAAATTAGTTTAAAGATCGTTTAAAAAAAAGATCGCTTGAAACACGCTCGGAAATTGGTTGAAAAATCGGTTGGCGTAGGTAGTGAACGGAAATCGGTTGAGAAGATCGATCGAAAATCGGTTGGAAAGAAAAAAAGAGGCTCGAATGACCCGTGAGACCTCGGGTGGCCAAGAGATCGTGAATAATAAATGAGGAAAGCGGAGGTATCGATCCATTGACGGAATAATCGTCGAGTAATAATAAACTAATCGCTCTAATCGTTATTCTCATAAATAATACTCGGGAATGCGTTATGTACCTACGTAGAGTACTCCTATTATTATCGGAACGATGATGAGCCTGAGTTGGGACTGCGTACGCGTATCCCTCGCGTGTTCTCGCATCTCATCGTCCGGGAGAGCGAGACGGAGAGCAAAAAAGGAAAAAAAAAAGAAAAAAAAAAGAAGAAAAAAAAAGATCGCCGCGAAAGGATCGTTTTGACGAAGAGTTAACTGCGCGCCTGTACAAAACAGTGCAACGACAAAAAAAAATGCTCGCACGCATAACGCGCTCGTGTAATTATATGAATTTGTCTAATGGAAATATGCATCCGTAATAACATCCGTGTGTTGAGAATTTTTGTACTTTCCTTTTTCCTCTTTGTTTTTTACTCGTTTTATTTTTATTCTGCTTTATTAACTGTTTGTTTGTTTTTTTGGTTTTTTTTTTTTGTTTTTTTTGTTCGTTTTTTTTGTGCTCACCTGCGTCTCGGTCAGCGACAACGCCTGCGCCAACTGTTTCCTCTCCGCACCGACCACGTAGTGATTCTTCTCGAAGGCGTGCTCCAACTTCAACAACTGACTCGGGCTGAACGCTGTTCTTATTCTCTTCGGCTTCCTGAACGGTTGCAACAAAAAGCCAGGAATGTCCGGACCTGAAACACCGTTGCGTCGTGCGACTGGTCATCGTCATTCTTATTTTACGGTTCGACGTATCGTTTCGTCACTTTCGTCATCGCGCCATCACGCCGATTCTGCACTTGAAATCCGAACGCTATGTGCCAATAATACTGCATCGAACGTAGCAACGGAAACGTTGCATTTTTCAAAATTCCTTCGATTCACTTGATTTACAAAAATTGACCAACTTTTGCAGCTTCTTACTCGGCACGTTTGAACGTGCGCTGTACCGTTTTTCCTCGTGACGAAAAAAACCCGAAAATTGTACATTTGAAACAAACGTTTTGAAAGCACGAAAATTGACAATCGAGAAAACATTTTGAAAGCACTATAGATTTATCGATTTATTATACCGTTAATGAATTCTGATTACGGACCGGCTGGTACGATACTTTTTTGTAACATAAAAAAAAATGTTCACATTTACAAAAAACAGTGTGAGGAATCGATTCGAAATTGCAAATTTAAGAATCCAAGCAAACCCAAACAAACCCAAACAACGTTGAAACTCATAAAAGCTGAGCACACGAATCGATAGAAAAATTTCAATTCAATAACCCAAACGAACCCAAACGAACCCAAACGAACCCAAACAACGTTCAAATTTATAAAAACGGATTATACGATCGATTCAAAATTCCAAATGCAAGAATCCAAACAAACCCAAACGAACCGAAACAACGTTGAAACTCATAAAAGCTGAGCACACAAATCGATAGAAAAATTTCAATTCAATAACCCAAACAAACCCAAACGAACCCAAACAACGTTCAAATTTATAAAAACGGATTATACGATTGATTCAAAATTCCAAATGCAAGAATCCAAGAAAACCCAAACAAAGCCGAAATCTTTGAAATTTACAAAACCGGTATAAACGATAATGTGAAAATATTTCTTGGATAAATGACCGGTCAAAGAATCCATCGGACAAACGTGAATCGAAACTCGAAGGTTTCGTCACTCGTCACGAAGCTCGTTGAACTGGTCGAGTTTGAACCGTGGGAAGAACGCTACGAATTGTTCAACGCGGGCATAACCTTAACCGTCCGTGCGGGTTCCATATTCGCAGCAGCGTCGTTCCGGGTGTGTAGAAAGCCAGGCGTAAAGATAAGCTTCCGCTTTAACGGCCACGAAAGTAAACACCATACGAATATGAGCACGCACAAGTGTAGGTAATCCTAGTGCCCACCTAATTGAGTATTCTACTTTGTGAGTCGACTGTCGATCGTCTTCGATATCGCGGAGCATCGGACGAGCGTTCCCATACCGGAAGTCGTTCGAGATAGCCCCCCGACCCTCGTTTCACTCAACCCGCAAACTCGACCCCTTCTCCACCCACCTCTCGTAATGGCGAAAAACCAGAACACGATAAATTAGCTAGTACGAATGCACCGACTCTTGTATAATGTTTATTATTAAAATGAATTAATAAATAAACAAAAACGGTTTGTGTAAATATTAATAAGATCGATAAATGAATAATGTAATAATAATCATCACTATTTTTACTATCATCTTTATATTTATCTTTACTTACAATAAAACTGTAACAGGCCGATGTCTGTACATTGAAGATATTTTAGAAAAATGATACGGGGGGTCTTCATTAGAGCAACAAAAGCCAAATCAACAGTTTTTAGAATTTTCGTCTGTCTGTCTGTCTGTATGTTTGTACGCGCATCACTCAAAAACTACTGCATGGATTTGAATGCGGTTTTCACCGTTCTCCTTCTAGATGCCTAACTTAAAATATAGGTTATAGTTTACAACATAAACAGATATTGTTTAAATATTTTACTTTTTAATTTTTTATTTGGGTTTGTTTGTTTGGGTTCGCTTGGGTCATCATACAGCAAAACAAACCCAAACAAACACAAACAAAAAATATTGTTCACCGACAAGTATTGAAAAATTAAACTTGAATGAGACGTATGCTGTCTTTTGTTGTTCATTTCTCACCCATGCAACCACAGCGAAGCGTTGAAGGGCACAGCTAGTTATTAATATATTAATTAATAATATTATTATTATTATTATTATATATAATTGTTTGGGTTTGTTATTTTTTCAGACACCCGCCGTTCGTACGGCGAAGCTCTGATGGGCGAATAACAATAATAATACTAATAATGACGATAACAATAATAAAAAGATTATCAATATAGTAGATAATTTAATAATCATTTATTATATCAACAATTATTGTGATAATCGTAATTATTAATAAGATCATAAAATAAATAATATTAGAATAATAATAAGATTCATTATTTTTCTTATTACTATGATTATTGTATATAATTGTTTGGGTTTGTTATTTTTTTCAGATACCCACGGTTCGAGCAATTTTTATGCAAAAGAAAAAACGGGTTAACCGAAATCCAAAGGAAAACAGCGTACGGCTCGAGGATCGGGTACGGTATGACATTAATTGAAATTTAATGGATCCTTTTTCTCGTCCGTTTGGGTGTGTGTGTGGGTTCCATACAGCTGCGAGTCGCCCTTCCTCGCAACGTTTTCCTCCGCCATATTCTCGGGATTGCGTGCCGTAAATTTCGCATTAGCGATATGTCCGTGAAGGAGAGAAGAGGAAGAAAAAAAAGAAGGACGAAGCAACGAGGTCTCGATACTGTTGGCGGCGAGGAGGAACGTTGGCGCACGGGAGAACTCTCCCTCTCGGAGAGAGTTCCTTGGGGGCGAACGTTGCGCCTCGAGGGCTCGAAACCCCGTGCGCTTGCGCGCTCGAAAACGCTTCGCGAAAAAAGCCCGCGCAACGTGTACGAAAGCTCAATCTTCGATTTGGGAAAGTCTGCTCAACCGTTGACTTCATGAAATACTCCTCGATTTTTGTATATAACTTCTCAGAAAGATTCTAGAATTTTCTAGAAAGATTTTGAATTTTTTGAAAAGTTTCGGAATTTCGTATGAAATTTCAGGGCTTCTTAGAAACGCTCAGGATCTTCTGCAAAGTTTCGGATTTTTCAGAAACGTGAAGAATATTTTCTGGAAAGTTTCGGATTTTTTGGTAACGTGAAGAATTTTCTAAAAAGTTTCGGTTTTTTTTTTAGAAACGTGAAGAATTTTCTGGAAAGTTTCGGATTTTTTTTAGAAACGTGAACAATTTTCTAGACAGATACGATCTTCTTGATCTTGTTCCTTGAAAATTTGTGTGTTTTAAATAACCCTGATTTTAAATGAACTTGAAGTTCACATCGTTGCAATCCAATGAAATGTTTTTTTTTTCCTTATTTTTATTTCCCCACTTTGATTATTTTACGAAATATTTGTCTTCAGATTTTACGATTTTACGATTTCGGTAAAAGAAAAAATGAAGAAATTAAAAAATAATCATTTTCGTTGCGTTAAATCTCACGATTCTAGTGAATGGCGTTATACTAACCGGTCAAGGACAAATAAAAGTATAAATAAAATAAAGAGTCATTACGATGGTGCGATAAAACGATAATGATAAAGTGGATAAGAAGGATACGGGGATAATGCGGAGACAAGTAGACGAAATCAGTAATTACAGGAGTGCAAAGGCGCCGGTGCAACGTCGACGAGCCTTCGTACACAAACGTCAGTGAGCGCAGCTGATTTGCCCGGGGGGACGGGTTACTTGCCCCGAAATAATACTAAACGTCCAGTATCAAATTATATCCGTTCTCCTCGAGAGGTACACGCGTTCGCGAATGTGCACGTATATGAGTTCACCAATAATCATACGTCATCCGTATAAAGGAAAAACGACCCCAACGATGGAATCTCGAGCTCCGTCCCATTCCTTCAGTTTCGACAGAAACTCGAGCATATTCGTAATCAGCGCAAAATTCCCGATTAAATAGACTCTTTTAAGAGTTTAAAAATGGAAGAAAACATTTTTCGTTTTTTCCGGCCACTTTTTCGGAATCTCAAAAATCACGAAATTTCGAAGGGTCGTAGGGTGAGCTTCTTATCAGCTATGGAGATTCATTGGGTGGGTTTGGATAAGGTTTTTGCCTGACTTAAATAATGGCGTTGTAGCCCAGTCGGGTTAGACTTTAACCTGGAATTAATTATAGTCAGAAATTTTTTTACGTCAATGTTTAGGGGGTGTCATAACTAGCTTAAATCCAAAA
>JAPYZJ010005146.1:0-12085 GCA_030522765.1 Ophioninae sp. B BG-2022a
ATATAATATAATATAATATAATATAATATAATATAATATAATATAATATAATATAATATAATATAATATAATATAATATAATATAATATACTATAATATAATATAATATAATATAATATAATATAATATAATATAATATAATATAATTATAATATATTATAATATATTATAATATAAATAAAATATATTATTTTTCTCGGTCGTTTTTTATTTTCAGTGCTGAAAATTCTATTTTGCTAATTTTTGTTTTCTGGTTGAAATTTTATTTTCATAAAAGAGTCGTGCTCAAGCATAATAAAAATTATAAATTCTCTCTTTCTCCCTCCTATTTTCACGTTTAAGATTCAATTCCTTCTGATTGGTAGCCCGAGCCAAAATCCAGGTCGCGACATCACACCGAGCTCTACGTAAACCTTCAGTCGTTGTCACCGAACGGTTAATTAACCGACGAGAGCTTTTTACGAGGAGCTATACATCCACCAGTCCCTCGACTATCCTCGTGCGAACACTTTCGCCTTCTGGGCCGAATCGTTCTCGACAATCGCACCCTCGACGACTGCATCTCCCATCCAAGCTCTCATCTCGTCCATCTAAACCCACTTCCCCTCGTCAATGCCTCAGGAACGATCGACGAAGATAGCCATTTCCCCTCCCATCCTCCAATCTTCATCCCCAATGTTGATACATCCCCTGTTCCATTTCGAATTTTGGAAAAATTGCCGTTGAAGCTTTCACATTGATTTTTTTTTTTGACAAACCAAGCAAACCCAAACACACCCACCTTTTTGTTGTTTTTTAATTATTATAAATTATTTGGGTTCGTCCGATTTTTGATAATTTGAATTTTCGATAATTTGAAAAAAAAAATAGAGGATCAAGGTAATTGATGATACAAAACTGAAAAACTTTTCTTTTGACAAACCAAGCAGAGCCATCTTTTCGTTTTTTTTATTATCATGAATTATTTGGGTTCGTTCGGGTTTTGGATAATTTGAAAAAAAAAAGAATTAATAAAATTAATGATATAAAACTGAAAAACTTTTCTTTCAACGAACCAAGCAAACCCAAACACTTTAGTTTTTGCCAAACCCAAACAAACCCATCATTTCCTTTTTGATTATAATAAATTACTGGGTTGATTCGAGTTTTGGATAATTTGAAAAAAAATAAATGATGAATTGAGAGACGAAAAAAAAATTTTTAAAAAAATTAAAAACTAGAAAAAAAGAGGAAAAAAAAGGAATTTGGAGTAGAAAGCGTGATGGAGCGATATGTTGATAGGAGATGAGAAACGACTGCAGAAGATGCCGAAGAATTAGAGGCAATACCAGAGGAGGAATGGAAAAGAGACGGAATAAGAGAGCGAGAACGAGAGAGAGAAAGGGAGAAGGAAATACGCCCGGGGGTTCGCGTACACCACTGCGCCGCGGCGCGCCATTTCGTGCAACAGGTTTCCATTTTCTAACGAGTCATCGGGCGCGCAATTTGCCGACGCGAGCACGAGTTACGCGGCTCGGTCACGCGAGGCATACCGCAGAGATGAAAATTGCACGAATCTGTATATACACACAGTCACACGGAACGAGAAACACCAACGTGCACAAACATGAATTTATATAGAGAAAGAGAGAATAGAGAGCCGGTATGTTCCGTCGAGAACAAAATGGTCATTTTCAACTTCAAATTCTTCCTTCTTTTGAATCGTCTGGGAACCAAGAGAGAAAACAGAATGATCCTAAAAAAGAGGCTCCTATGCTGAATACGAAATTGGGGGATTATCCTGTAGAATTGTAAATTCATATGTCCTTGAAGTAGAGGAAGATTGCGGGTCCTGATAAAAGGACGAAAGAGAAAAGTGGACTTCGAGAGAAACGGTTCCAGGCCAGTCCATGTATATTTCAATCTATGTATATATATATATATATGTACACGAGCTCGAAAAATGAATTCCAAAAGGAAAATCTATGTGCCATGTACCATCTGAATCGCCGGTAGCATGACATAATATAACACGACAAAATAACGCAGACAAAACATCATTGTTTATTTGGTTTTGTTTGGGTTTGTTTTTTTCTGGACTTCCCGAAGCAATTTTATCATCGTAATATTTGATCCGTCATATTGTGTCATGTGATCAAGTGACATGGAACCGAATCACCAGGCAAGTTCAACGATCGATTTTACTTTTTGACAAAACAACTTTTTTCCTAAAACCAAAACTATAAAAATGTGGATAAGTACATGATATAAGTACATGATAAGTTATGTACCTACCCCTTTTTTCTTCGTTAATAAATGACCAACCGACCACCAACGTAAAAACTATAGATTATTGCAAAAAGTAAAAAAAATATATTCGAGACTAGTCACTAAAATTGAACCTCTGTGCTGGAAAACGAAAAAAAAAAAATTAATATATACCTTTTACTCGAATAATCAACAAGATCGAGACATACGACGAGGTGATTGTGATAAGTATTGATAGGAGGCATCTGGACTTCCATTTTGGTCATCAGTTTGCAGGCCACTCTGTGTACACGTATTTCTATACATATATGTACGTACATAGTCTTGCTGGCTTTTGGTTCGCCTACGCGCCCGAGGAATTTCTCGAGAGGGCTCAGCCCAGACATACTATCGCCCCCGTCAGGAGGGTTCGCAAGTATCTCTCATGGCTACCCGATGCCTCACGACGCAGTCTCCTTTGCCTGTGAGTACCCGCGGGATAAAGTTCCTCTTCTCTCTTGTTTTCTCTCTCTCTCTCTCTCTTTCACTCTCAGGTCTGTTTGCACTTAGTACATTCACAACGTTTACCGATGCGTCTCGGGACCTCCAAAACCTCCAAACTCTGACATGTATACGTATATATAGTGCGAGAATTTACAGTAATAATCGTAGCCGCGTCGTGTGTGATTCCGAAGAAAATGTTTGCGTTTCTCTGGCTGATTGATCAGCCCAAATCTCTCAGCATTTACTAATAGAGCCCTGTGTCAACTTTGGAAAAGCTTCTTCCCTTTGAATAAATTTGTCGAACCCATAATTGAGAACGAGCACGAATGTTGAAAAAAAGAACGAATTTTTCGATTATTATAGCGATTTAAAAAATTGTCTATCCTCTGTAAGGTGGTCAGATGGCTGATCGTTTTTGCGGAGAAAATAAGTGCCGTGTTGTCCTCATAGGAAGGAGGCAGTCGTCAATAAACTTTTTTGCTGGTTCTTTTTGGGTGTCAAACTTCGCGGTGTCCACCAATTGACTTCGACCGAGACCACCTTGTACGGGCTTGCAGATACCGAGGAACGTAAATTTAAGCTTCACGGCGAAACGAGAACGAAGCGCTTGAAGGGAAAAAGTAACGGATGGAGAAACGAAACGGGAAGAGGAGAGACAACAAACGCGAAAAAAATTGGCATGTTTGCTATCCCTTAGCCAGATATATACTGGTACACAGGGTATGCCAAAAGTTAAAAAAGAAAACGTTGTATTCTTGCTCGATGATAAAAGATTGTGAAAGATCGTAAGATTCTGAGACGAAAAGTCCTGAACGATTTTTCTCTCCGAGCAACCGTAAGAGAGATATTAATTCATAGGTAATATCCAATCCGCTGCATTGGGAAGGGCGCTCGCCCCGCCCACTCAGCGCACAGTGCCACGTCACGGCATTGGATTGGTCGTCCCACTAAATAATTAATATCGAGCAAACGGTGCGTCGGAGAGTAAAATCGCTGAGGACTTTTCTCTTCAGAATTAACAGATCTATCGACTGAGTCAACGTTCGCAGTAGCTCTCGGGTTACCCTGTATATTCTTGTATATATACTTGACGTGGAATTTCGGTCCAGAAGAGTAAACACAACGAAGAGTTTGTGGAGCAGGAAAATATATGGTCGCGGATGGAGCTGCAGCTCGTTGGGGTGTGTAACAGACGGAGCGAGATGAAGAGAGAAAGAGAGACGTAGTGAGACGGGAGCGGACGAGGATAGTTATACGTACTCGGTACATACGGTTATTCTACGTCTGAGAGGAGAAACAGAGCAAAGAGAACGACACGAAACGAAAAAAGAAATAAAGGAATGGAGAAAAAAACCGCAAGAAATACACAAAACGCGATTGTGTCTCGAGAAGAAATATTTGAACGTGGTACCGAAAGGATCCGAAGGGTACATGAATAAATAAGCAAAATATCAAGCATACTCTGTACATTCGGCACAAGCAAAAAATCAGTTGCAGCAAGAAGGATCGGAGATCTGCACGTAATTCGATGAGTTCGGATAGCGCATCGTGCAAAACAAACGTATTACGACTATACGGCGTTATCTTAGAAAAATGATTTTTTTCTTTCAGATTTTCTAGCGGTTAAAATAATCGTTGGAAAAATTGGAAAAAAATCGAACGCATCATTCATACATAGAGTAAAGCTGTAAAAAATTCTCAATTTTTTTTATCAATATTTACAAGACCGAAAAATCAATGAAAATTCAAAGTGCAAATGAACTCGAGTAAAATTCGTCGTCTTTGAAGATTTATTTTGCGACCTAAATTCTCGCCGGAAAAATTAGAAAAAAATGATACGCGCTGCACGTAGATGGTGAAAGTGTATGAAAAATCGGGAGGATGTTTTGGCAACGCCGAGAATAACAGGATCGTCGATTCGGCGCATCTTGCCTCATGCATTATTTCGTGCTGCAACTACTTCAACGAGGAGCCCTCGTTGGTATGGACACAGCAGCGCAAACACTCCGGCAAACTTGCAATATTCAACAAACACAGCGGGATTCGCGATTTTTCGGACGAGCATAAACAAATATAAATAAACATCAGCACACCTGCCGATCACGGTGAAATTTCGTTTCTACTAAAAAAAGAAAAAAAAACACGCGATTTTTTTTCAACTGTGAATTACAGAAAGATCGTATGAGCTTCGCTGCTCGCGAAATTTTTTTAAATAATTCGAAGCACAAAGAACGGATCCAATTAAAATCCCGAGGTCAAAGCCTTTTTATTAAATTACATTTAGTCCCGTAATTATTCGAACTTTCGTAAAAAAAGTGAAAAATTATAAATTAAAGTACTCCCGATACGAGAACGAGATTGCGTTGGCTCGAAAGCAAATGTGCATCATGACGGGCTAGCCTGATGCACTTTCGATGGGCATACGTTATAACCATCCCCCCGGCTCGATAATAATTATGAGCTTGGCGTCGTTGAAATTCCATCGTTTTTTAAATCTTCATATTTTATATGTTAATATTTTTGCCCGATATTTTTTGTAATTTTCAAAATCTGTATTAAATACAAAATATTTTTCTGTATAAAAAATAACCATAGCAAGTCAATATTTTTGCCCGATATTTTTGTAATTTTCAAAATCTGTATTAAATACAAAATATTTTTCTGTACAAAAAATCACCAGAGCTGGAGACAATATCTATTAATTTTGTGTTAAATTTCAACCTCCTCCTACCAATACTCTCGACAAAAAAAAAATATTGAAAATCACAGTTTTGGACCTAATACTTCGTGACATCCATCAAGAAGAATAAACGTTTGTTTGAATAAAATAAAACTGATTTGGATGTTTTTAATTTTATCCAAGCTCAAGCTGCTTCGATACCTGTCTGTAAATTCTTTCTTCAATAAAATCGAATTCTTCAATTTCATTCTCTATCTCTCTTCATCTCATCGATCTCTTTGATCCCCCCCCCAGAACTTTTCCCACCCTAAATATACACTCGTCCATATATACATAAATATATACATATATAAGGATCGGACAGTTCGAAACTACGTGATATTCACTAGCCAATTTTGAAGTCCTCGAAGTACCATTTAAGGAAATACTGCTGCATCGAGCCAAAAGTGATTTCGAGGACGGCGAAGTTGATCAAACGTTTATTACAGGGATGTTCCAGGCAAAAAAGGCCTGTCCTGGAAGTCGTATGTCCTCGAAGTAACGTCTGAGCGTAAACGAGGTTGCAAGGAGGGTATCTAGGAGCGGAGTACAGGGAGGTCGACGTGAGCCATAGCTCTTGCCTGATACACGTCTCGAGACGAGGGAAAGGGCGAATCAAGGCGAATCTGGTTTAATTGGGCAAATAGTGGAGACATCGTCAACGAGGTGAACTACGTTCGTGTGTACTACACGTACATTTATCCATTCCGGGAATATGTCTTTGGGTTAAGCTTAAGGGCCTTGGGGTAAACGAGCAAGGAAGGGCTCAAGGGAGGAAAGGGGGATGAAGGGAAGGAAGGGAATGAGAGGAAGGGAGAGGAATGAACGAAAGGGTTGAATTATTACGAGGGTGTACACAAACTCTAGCCAAGTGGAAAAAAAAAGGGCTCAAACCGCAGCTCGTGGAGTGAAACGGATTGCGGGTGTCCAGTGAGCATCCGTCGTCTTTCGTGGCGGATGAATGACCGTGCTAAATTAAATTATACTCGGCGTAATAAAGGAGCGTGCAAATCAAAAAACTTCCTTACAATCTTTTCGTACTTTTGAGAGAAGAAAGATGCTTAGGCCATGATCCCGAATGGTCATTTTGGTTCAATCTGATTAAATCAATGCTATACTACAACTACAAAAAAATTGATAAGGACAAAAATTGTAGGATATTTAATTTCAAACAAGTTTGGTAATGACAACTTATCGTGTAAAATTAATAATGAACGAGTTATTCGACAAACAAAAATGCCACCCCTTCCTTTCGGATGTTAATCGAAAAATATCGATCCTATGATAAAAATAGATAAGAACAGAAATTGTAGGAAATTCAATTTCAAACAACTTTGGTAATAACCATTTTTCACGTGAAGTTGCTAAAAAACGTGATAATGCAATAATAAAATTTCACCCCCACCTCTTCTCTGGCGTATATCGAAAAATATCGATTTTACAGAAAAATTGATAAGAACAAAAATTGTAGGAAATTGAGTTTCGAACAACTTTGGTAATGACAACTTTTCGTGTAAAATTGAAAAAAAAGAGTTATTCAATAAACAAAAAATTCCCTTTTCTTTTCGGATGTGAATCGAAAAATATCGATCCTACGGAAAAAATGATAAAAACAAAACTTGTAGGAAATTCAATTCTGAACAACTTTGTCACCAACCATATTTCGTGTAAAGTTAAAAATAAACGAGTTATTTGAAAAAACAACAAACAACCCTTAAAATCAAGATAGCGGAAAATGCAACACCACTAGGAATTAAAAAACCGAAACATACCCTCCCAATGACCCGCCCTAACGAATTCCAAAGGAAAAATTCTACTTATCCCTATCCCCGGGTCGACAATTCGACTGGGCCTGTAAGCAGTTACGTTATTAGCAATGAATCGCAAACGAAAAAAAACTGGTCCAACATTTTTCAACCTATCAGAACTTTTCTCCTTCCAGTACCTCCAATAAAACGCTTTAAACTGACCGATCAGAAAATCGTTTACATAGTGAGGTTACGCTTCAAGCACGATTCAAGTTTACAGCCAGGGCAGGTTGCGGAGCCAAAGGGAATCACGCCAGGAATTATTTGATCCACGAAGGCGGCCATATTTAATCGGATTTGTTCTACCACCCCCCCCTAGCCTCCCCTCCCTTCCTCCTTTTTCTCATCCATTCGTTCTCCGAGTAATCGCCAACTGGAAACTTCAATGCTGAGCATCTCATCCAATAATTCTTGGCGTCTATGTAAATCCGGATGGTCGAGTATACAGAGCTCGTAAAAGATCTCCCAGACGTTTAACCCGTTCACTCGTACAATGGCAACGCCTACAGTTATTTGAAAAAAAAAAAGAAAAAAAAAACGAAAAGAAATTCGGCCAAGGAAAAAAATCAAAATTGATCGCGTGACCGAGATCTGTTGGCTGGGGTTCGCTACCGCGTATCGCATTATGAACCTTCATCCTGTTCTCCTCGGTGGCCAAGGAGCGAGAATACGGCCAAACAATTTATCACTGGAAATATTCGTTTCGTCGTTGCGGGTGGTCATGAATAATCCGGACAGTCGGTTGTTCCCTCTATCTGCGTCTGACGCCGCAGAGACAACCGACCAAACAGCCACCAAAGTGGACGCATCCTGCCCAATAGATCATCCAAACTACCAAACGTAGTGAAGTAAATCGTCGTACGATTTCTTCTATCGATGGGTGTGGATGGAGAACAGGCCATTTTTGGCTGCTGAGAGTACGGACATTTCCTGGCTCGCGCATGCGCAAAGCCACAAACTCAAAATAATAATTTTTTTCTGAATATTGTTGAGGTTAGGGGGGGAGGAACACTTGATTTCTTTTTTGGAAGTCTAAAATTAAAGTTTAATAATTTTTGATAATATTAATTAAACGGTAATATTGTATAAGTAATAAATAAAATTAATAATGAATTTAAAAATTATATAAATATAGGTTAAAAATTGATTATGAATTAATCGTAAATAATATTAGTTGTTTAAATTGTAAATCACAGTTTTCAACAAGAAATTATCTGGTGGTTGTTTTAGTCATAGGGTTGCCAGCTAATTATAATGAAAAATGATTTATAATTCCTCCGATTTCAATTAATTTTTTTTTCTCCTAGTTTTTCATATTACTTTACATCCATTTTTGGCAAAGCTCGCTCCTTTTTATTCCCTTCTTCATCTATCCGCCTTTGCCACAAACTCAAAAAAAAAATTGTTTTCTCGAATATTGTTGAGGTTAGGTGGGGAAGGAACAATTGATTTCTTTTTTGGAAGTCATTAAATTAACGTTTTATTACGTTGATATTGTATAATTAATAAATAAAATTAATAATAAATTATAAAATTATATAAATATAGTGAAAAAATTCATTATGAATTAATCGTAAATAACATTAGTTATTTAAATCGTAAATCACAATTTTCAACAAGAAATTATCTCGTGGTTATTTAAGTCATAGGGTTGCCAGCTAATTATAATGAAAAATGATTTATAATTCCTCCAATTCCAATTAATTTTTTTTTCTCCTACTTTTTCATATTACTTTACATCCATTTTTGGCAAAGCTCGCTCCTTTTTATTCCTTTTTCATCTATCCGCCTTTGTCTCCGTCTCATGAATTTGGACGCGCGCAAATTATGACTCCAGGACGATTAGGGAGAAAAATATGTGAGTGCAGTTGAGAAACGATGTGGAAAAATTATGAAATTGAAGAGGACCAGACGAGAGCCGAGTTGGCACGGGCTCGTCCAGTCGGTGCCAACGCCTCAACCATGACGAGTACTATGAGCCACTGAAATTTGAGCTTTCTGGACAAAATCGAAATTCCATTATTTGAACAGAGGGAAGATGATCGATATTGAAAACCATGATTTTACTTGAATATTATAACCCTGGATTTTGAATGAAAAAGTATTTTTTTTAATTCTCAATTTTCTTCTTTTTACAAACGTGGTCATTTGATTCTCGGAAATTTGGGTTTTTGACGTCCAGCGCCAAAAAAAGTACCATTTCGACTCATGTCTAATATTTTTTTTTTAATATTGAAAAATCAATAAAAAACGTAAACTTTAGTTTGAAAATCATCAAAAATACGAGATATTTCTCGTTAGAATTTTCCAAAATCGAAATTTCGACTTTTTATTCTACAAATCGTAAAAATCCGAAAACACGCTCTTTATTTTTTGGGAAAAGCGTTAAAATCGAAATTTCGTCTAGATGGTCCCAAAATTTTTAACCAACGGCCAAAAAAAAGTTTTTTTCAAGCATAAGAAAGTATTTAAAAAAATTTTCAATTTTCTTCTTTTTACAAACGTGGTCATTTGATTTTCAAAGATTTGGGTTTTGGACGTCCAGCGCCAAAAAAAAGTACCATTTCGACACATATCTAATATTTTATAAAAAACATTAAAAAATCAATAATCAAATATAAACTTTAATTTGTAAACCCTCAAAAATACGAAATTTTTTTTGTTTAAAATTTCCAAAATCAAAACTTCGACTTTTTTTTCCACAAATCATAAAAATTCGAAAACACGCTATTTATTTTTTGAAAAAGCGTTAAAATCGAAATTTCGTCTTGCCTATCCAAAAATTTTTAATTAAAGACCAAAAAAAAATTTTTTTTTTCAAGTTTGCGATGGTCACCCTGTATATGGGAGTGCACACGTATATGTACGGAGCCAAATGCAAGGAAGAGATCCGTACGACGGTGTTCGTAATCTCACGGGGCGCTTTCTCGTTGGGCGGCCAAAGACTTTTGCTGGCCCGGAGCCAGAAGCCTCTGGGGAACCCCGAAAGTTGTCTCTGTGTCCCCGTTGTGGCTCGCGAGTGCGCACACAAGTTTCGTACATTTGGACGAAACGTATGGGTGATTGTTCGCCGCGGATGACGCGAATATGATCTTGTTGCGTCTGGCAGTGAGAAAACGCTCGAGAAGTCGCTGACGCGGGCACGAGTCACGCCTTCTGGCCAAGAGGCAATAACGCGACGATCAGAACCCCCACCTGCTTTAATACAAATTTTTTGCTTCTTCCTCTCTTTCTTGCGCGACGTCGCGAAATTTTCGCTCGATAAAATTCTCAAGATTTCTTTGATTCTCCGTCGTTTATGAATTTTGAAAAGTGGCTAGAGTAAAAGAGAAAAAAAAGTGAATTTGGGAATATTAAATAATTGGTAAACTTGCTGTTATTTAAATACGATTTTTTTATCGTGAAGAGAATTGACTTAATTTTTTGTCACTGAAAGATTTGATGTTTTTTTCTATTGCTTTTTATACTTGTAATTTTCAAAATTTCGTATTTTTGGGAAGTGAGTTTGGAATTATTGAATAATTGGTTAACTTGGGGTTTTTTAAATACGATTTTTTTATCGTGAAGAGAATTGACTACATTTTTTTTACTGAAAAATGAAATGTTTTTTTTTCTATTGCTTTCTATATTTGTAATTTTCAAAATTTCATATTTGTGGGAAGTGAGTTTGGGATTATTGAATAATTAGTGAACTTGGTGGTTTTTAAAAACGATTTTTTTTTATTTTGAAGAGAGTTGACTCAATTTTTTTAACTGAAAAATGTAATGTTTATTTCTATTGCTTTCTATATTTGTAATTTTCAAAATTTCATATTTATGGGAAGTGAGTTTGGAATTATTAAATAATTCGTAAACTTGATGTTTCATAAATATGATTTTTTAAATCGAATTCAAAATTTTATTTTAATTTACGTATCCTACCATAATTCCTCCCTAAAAAAAAAATACTCCCACTCGATGAGACCATAGATCAACACTATCCAAAATTGCAGAAACCTTCCCGCAAAATTTCCATCAGAAAAAAATCTCAAAAATCACCAGGAGTCGTTCGATCTCAAACGACTCCTTTTTTTTTCTTTTTTTTCAGGCAGTCCATATAAAAAACCACAAAAATTTCAAGAACAAAAAAATTATAAAAAAAATTAATTTACAATTTCCACGAACACTTGTTTCGTAATTATTCGCAATTATTCGTAATTCTTCAGCCCCGTACACCTGAAAACCTTGAATCGATCGGAGGTCGATAATCATCCATCGGAAACTTTGATAGTCGATTTGGTGAAAATTCGCGAACCTCGCGAGAGGCGGATCGAACATTGTACTACACGTGGCAACTTCTCAGGGTAAATCGCACCAAGGGTGGTCGAAGGTTTTCGGGGGTTGGTGGGTCGAGATTGAGCGAGAAACCGAGGCGTCGGAACCTCGAGGCGGGCTCGATTGAACTTTCGTAATTAATTAAGTCTTGTCTACACGTCGGGTGCAAAGTTAATCGCTGGGGGACGTAGCCGCGTTACGAGCTCGGCTAGAGCCACGAGTCACTCCTCCCTCTACATATATATATATAAACGATCGCGTCTCTACATGTATAAACTATTCGAAGGATGCGGTACTGCGGCATTCGTCAGTGAATCTATCCGTAGCCTCTTCCAATACGAGTTCACTCGGACGCTGCTAATTAAGTTCCCTCGTTGGGGAAGAAAGCACCCGGTAAGATTTCGACAGAATTCTTGGTCCCTACGAGCCTTGGGTGATCAGCTGCTATTCGGTTTTCCCTCTCGGCTATCGCTTATCTTCCTCTTTTCGTATTGATTTTTTTTTATTTTTTTTT
>JAPYZJ010005147.1:0-12659 GCA_030522765.1 Ophioninae sp. B BG-2022a
TGGAGTTGGGTACTTAACTGTGGAGTTGAGTATTTAACTGTGGAGTTGAGTACTTAACTGTGGAGTAGGGTACTTAACTGCGGAGTTGAGTACTTAACTGTAGAGTTGAGTACTCAAGTGTGGAGTTGAGTACTCAACTGTGGAGTTGAGTACTCAACTGTGGAGTTAGGTACTTAACTGTGGAGTTGAGTACTTAACTGTAGAGTTGAGTACTCAAGTGTGGAGTTGAGTACTCAACTGTGGAGTTGGGTACTCAACTGTGGAGTTAGGTACTCAACTGTGGAGTTGAGTACTTAACTGTGGAGTTGGGTACTTAACTGTAGAGTCGAGTACTTAACTGTGGAGTTGAGTATTTAAACATGGAGTTGAGTACTTAACTGTAGAGTTTGAGTATGTAACTATCGACTTAACTATGTAACCATGGAGTTGAGTTCTTAACTGTGGAGTTCAGTGCTTAACTGTGTTTGAGTTTGAATATGTAACCATGGTGTTGAGTACTTAACTGTGGAGTTTCAGTATGTAACTATCGAGTTGAGCACTCAACTGTGGAGTTGAGTACTTACCTATGGAGTTGAGTATTTCACTACGGAGTTGAGTACTTGAGTATGGCGTTGAGTATTTCACTCCACTCCACTCACCTGTGGAGTTGAGTATTTGACTATGGAATTGAGTATTTGACTATGGAGTTGAGTACTTGAGTATGGAGTTGAGACGAATATTTAACTGTGAATTTGATTATTTGATTACAGGGTTGAGTATTCCACTACGGAGTTGAGTGAAAAATGAAACTTTAATTAAAAAATATGTACAGCCTCGTGCAAAAGTATTAGACATCCTATAATAATCTACTTCCACGAGCACATGCTAGTGTCAGGATAATAAAATATTAACAATACTCACTATTGTTTTTAAAACAATTTTGTTGTAAAAAATTCAATTTTCTTTTTTTCAATTGAAAAATTGCCAAACGTATATACACAAATGTCATTTTCCATAAAAAAAACCCTCGATTGGAAAAATCTTATGGTTCGATCGAGCCCAACGTCTGAAACACCCCTCAACGAATTCACTATACTTCCTCAAAGTTTTCAAAAATCCATGGATCAATATTCCACTGTAAAAACGAGGGTCGAAGAAAAAAGTGAACGGATGATAAATAATTTACAAGCTTTAGGAATGTGTGCATCAGAGCTTATGCCACGAACCCCTCATCCGGATATTTCAGACGAGTGTATACGTGCAGTTTTTATACCCGGTTGGTCTTCGCAATCTCGTATACTTAAAAGTATACATAACCTTATATACACCTGCTAAATATATCTGCTGAATAAAAATGAAAAAAAAATGAAAAAAATGAAAAAAAAAGAAAAAAAAATGAAAAAAAGAGAAACGATAGTAACTTCGCGTTTAAATTGCACAGGCTGCGTTGTGATGGTGAAACCAGTCGATATACGTACTCGTACACCCATATAGCAACCCACTGAACTACACAGCCAACTTTCACGAATTTGTGTGCTATTTACTGCTCCGAGAAGTCATAAAAGACTCCCCGATATCAGGAAAACTTTTCTTTCATAAAATTCGATGTTATAATGCACCTGAAGTGGGAAGTACTGAAAAGTGTTTTTATTTATTTTTTATTTCCTCCTCTTCTTCTTCTCTCCCCCTTAAGAGGACCCTTCAACGCTTCAGAATTATCCTGAGCGTCGATTTAATTTGATAGCGTGCTTTTTTTTAAACAAATCATTGAAATTCCGGCTATGAATACACTCGGTATGATAACCGGACAAAGAAATCAATAAATAACCTTCTCAAACGAGTATTTCGAGATCCTTCACAATCCCGATCTACTTGTTGAATATTTCATTATTTCACGAATTTATTCGATCGTTTACAGCTCACTGAAACAATCCAGTGAATTATCGTAAAATCAATTCTATCTACACGTTTTACACATTTATTTACTTTAAAAAAAATTCATTGATACCCAAAGGGTAAAAACGATTGATTCGTTAATTCATTAATTAATTCATTCGTCAGTAATAATTAATTCATTCATTACGCATTAATGCAATGATTAATTAATTAATTTGTTAAACATTAATAATTAATTACTTAATAAAGCATTAATTAAATAATTCATTAATGAATTTGTGAAACAATAATTAATTAATTCACTACGCATTTAATCAATCATTCATGAATTCATTCATTAATCATTATTAATGAATTAATTAATTATGCATTAATTCATTAGTAATAATTAATTTATTAATTTATTTATTTATTAATTTATTAATTAATTCATTTATTAATTCATTTATCAATTAATTCATATAATCATTAATTAACCATTGATTCATTAATACTTAATTATTTAATTAATCATTAGCGAAATAATGATTGTTGTTCAAAATGACCGGATATTGAAACCACGATGAATACAACTTTACCAACAATGGTAAATAAACTAGGTAGGATTGCATGGAAATAATATAATTGATGGTCTCTAAATTGGCCAGACGAGATGAGTTTTTCGGTGCTTTTGTTTCGAAAGAGGACGAATCAACTGCGCAGCGTCATTTCGCGATACCATTGTTCTCGAATGGCTGTTCTCGTCCGTTGCGTTCACAATTATACTAGAAATATTATGAAACAAAAAAAAATTAAAACGACAAAAAAATTAAAAAAAAACCAATTTTTTTAAAACTAAATGGAAGTGGCCTAAAGTCGCCAGTTTCATTATGGTCGAATTTCTCTCAGCAGAATGGAAAACTGTTTCGGTAAACGACGTGAGGCACGGCACGGTCGTGACCCAATTCCACCGTTGAATAATGATCAAACTATCCCGGCTTACCTGACCGAACAAGCGGCTTTCCAATCAGCCAGAGTGGCTGTCGCCCGATCCCAATACCAGCCGAGATCGGGTTTTCCACGGAAGAACGAGGCACTTGGTGGAGAGATTAATTCAACTGGAGCCTGCGCAACGATCAGCTTCATCCCTTGTTCGTAAGAAATTAATAATCTGGCAAAAAATTCTCGAAAATATTACATTTACAGTAGCCCAAAAAAATTGAAGGGACATATTTTTTTATTCCCATTTTTTAAATTATTTATTTAAGAACTTCATCTGTGTAATTTTTTTTTAATTTTTCGTCAGATATTTGGTAAAACGAAATCCACTATATCAGCCCAAAAAATGGAAGGGTCAGAATTTTTTGTTACCATTGATGGCGAAAATGATGAAAGAAAATATGTTTAATTGTTTCTACATTTTTCGAGGTTTAATTTCGATCGTTATTGTTAATAGGTGATGGAATATCCAGTAATTTTAGTTAATAATAATTAATGAATCGATTATTAATTTTTTCTAAAAATCATTAGTTTATGAACCATTAATTTTGGCCAACGGTAATTAATTCATTAATCATCAATTTTTTCCAACAATAATTAATTCATTAACCATCATTTTTTGGCATGAATAATTAATTTCTAAATCATTAATTTTTGCCATGAATAATTAATTTCTAAATCATTAATTTTTGCCACGAATAATTAATTTCTAAATCATTAATTTTTACCAACAATAATTAACTCATTAACCATTAATTTCTGCCAACAGTAATTGATTTATTAATCATTAATTTTACCCAACAATCATTAATGATCGTTATATCAATTATTCTTATATTATATTATATCTCAATTAATTATAAAAAATCTATTAATATCCTTCTTTCGTCCTAAAATTTTACCCAGTGCCTCATAAACGTTTGTTTTTCTTTCAAAAACATTTCCCACCCAGGAGAGTACTTTTTACCACCCAATATTGTGGGGATCCAGCAAAAAAAGTGGAAATCTTTTTTCGTATCACGAACAATTATCATGCATCAAACTGGTCCATTCCTTCATAGTACGTCACAGGAACGTTATTTACTCCAGTTTATCCTCTCCCTTTCATAATCAATACGCAGTTTAACACCTAAGGCATAATTTGCAGCCCAGTCAGACGATTTCCTCGATTAATTAATACTGAATAAACCATGGGATGGATAAGTGAGGGAGTGCCATTTGAGACGTAACGAACGGTCGTCGAGACGGATGAAAACCTTCTTACAGAATATAATCTAATTAAACCTTCGTACCTTCTTTTCCCCTGACGTACAACTTCGGAATCTTCTTTCTATTTTCTGCACCAACCCTTCCCCCCCCCCCCTTCTCCTCGACGACGAGGAACCTTCTTACACGAGCGTTACTAAATCTCGAGGCGAGAATAATCCAGGACTGGAGTTACGAATTAGCATTCGAAGACGAGGGTGGGCCATTCCCTGCTGGTACCTTCGAATTCTCTATGCGCCGACGACAGTATTCATTAAGGTTAAGATAAGGTGAAAGGTCGCCGGAGCTGGAATACCAAAGAAGTCAAAAAGAAAAAAAGAAGAAAAAAAAAGATACGAAACCTTCCGAAAGATGGAAAGATATGGATAGTGAAAAGAGATCCGTGTAGAGAAGAGGGAGTTTGAGGACTGACCTCGTAATCGACGATGAAAGGTCGGAAGTGATAGTCGAATTGTAAAATTGATAAAACTTTGAAAATTCAGAAAAATTCGTATTTGGGATTTGATATTTAAAAAAGAGGAAAAAAGTATATTGGTTTTGAGGAAGTAAGTTTTTGAAAAAATGTTTTTGAAAATAAATTTTTGGGTTTGTTTGGGGAATGCCCGGAGATTTTGAGAAACAACTTGTGGAGGACAGAGGACGTTTTTTTTATCGATGTTGATGAGAATTTAATTATTTTTTTATGGGCTTGAATTTGAAAAGTTTGTTTGGGTTTGTATGGGTTTCGCGATGATTTTTTAAAAATCTATTTCTCAAGGTCGGAGGATATTATTTTATCGATCTTAATGAGAAGGATGAAACGAAACAAACCCAAATAAACTTGACGAGGTTAACCCAAACAAACAAACGAAAACTTTACAGGGTTAACCCAAACAAACCCAAACAAACCCAAACGAACCCAAACGAACCGTAAACAAACTTAAATGTGTATTCCCAAACAAACCCGAATAAACTTGACAGGCTTAACCCAAACAAACTTGACAAGCTTAACCCAAACAAACTTGACAGGCTTAACGCAAATAAACTTGACAGGCTTAACCCACACGAACCCAAAAAAAACTGAACATGGCTAAACAACAAACAAACCCAAAAAAACCCAAACAAACCCAAGCAAGCTCGACACGTTTAACCCAAACGAACCCAAACAAACTTGACAGGCTAAACCCAAACAAACTTGACAGGGTTAACCCAGACAAACCCAAAAAAACTTAACATGGCTAACCCAAACAAACCAAAACAAGCTCGATATGTTTAACCCAAACGAACCCAAACAAATTTGACACGTTTAACCCAAACGAACCCAAACAAACTTGACAGGCTTAACCGAAACAAGCTTGACAGGCTGAACCCAAACAAACTTGGCAGGCTTAACCCAAAGAAACTTGACAGGGTTAACCCAAACAAACCCAAAAAAAAAAACTTAACATGGCTAACCCAAACAAACCCAAACAAGCTCGACGTATTTAACCCAAACGAACCCAAACAAACTTGACAGGGTTAACCTAAACAAACCGAAAAAACTTAACATGGCTAACCCAAACAAACCCAAACAAGCTCGACACGTTTAACCCAAACGAACTTGACAGGGTTAACCTAAACAAACCCAAAAAACTTAACATGGCTAACCCAAACAAACCCAAACAAGCTCGACACGTTTAACCCAAAAAAACCCAAACAAACTTGACAGGGTTAACGCGCAGTCGCAGGTTCATCCATTATTCAGAACCCACCCTGTATATATACACGTAAGACACGTAAAGAGGTGGCCAAGGGAAAGAAAGGGGTTGAAACTCAAATGGGCTCCATTCGGGGACGAGATGGCAAAGTTGCATCTGCCCGTTCCTCACCCATCCGGTAAACTTTTGGCTCGCCTCGGCAGGGACTAAATCCTCGAGACGTCTCTATCTTCCCGGTAACTAAACTTCTACGCGCTCGGCTCGAGTAATGGGACAAACATCACACGCGAACGATGAAGGAATGGAAATAGAGAAAACGAGGAGACGAGAGTCAGAAATATTTTTTTTTATTTTTTTTTTTTACTTTTAAAAATTTTTTCCAGTAAAAGTAGCTCGAATCCACGTGTAACGCTAAAAAGTCCCGAAGGTGGCGCCCTCGCCCGGCAAGACACGGAATTCTCACCGACCGGGAACCCTATATATAAAGACACCAAAGTTTTAATTGGTCTTGAAAATGAGTGGGTTGTCGCGTTTAAAACAATCCTCCAACTTGCTGGCTTTCCCACTTTCAACCCTGCGCTACCTCACTTTTTCTCAGTTCTTCGCGAGAGTATGTTACACGTACAGTCCTGGTCGAAAGTATCGGACATCTTGACATTTTCCTGTCCTGACATCAAATTAAATATCTCGGAGAGAAACGTCACCTTCGTTTTTTTTTTACTATTTCTTTTGTAGTTTATACATTTTTTTTTCAAAATGTCGTTTTGTCTTGTTAGAAATTTATTAGAAAATGATTTTCAGTAATTATTTTGTATTATCAATAAATATTAATAATATCTCTTCTTTATTATTATCTATATCGAATTACCTTGAACGAAACAAGAATAATCGTCACGAGAAAAATTATTCCTTATTATTATAATAAATAATAAAAAAGTATATTATAATAATTAAAATATAATTTTTCATATCAATTATTATACTATATTATATAACCACAATTATAATTAATCATTAGAAATACCTTGAAAGAGACGTGAATATTCTCACGAGAAAAATGATAAATTATAATTAATACTAAAAAATTAGATTATAATAATTATTATAGAATCTTTTATATCAATTATTATACTATATTATATAAATATATATAATTATAAATAATAATAAAAAATCATATTACAATAATTGTTACATAATTTTTGATAATAATTATTATATTATATTCTTTAACTACTTTCATAATAAAAAATTAGAAATACCTTGATAGCGACGTGAATAACCGTCACGATAAAAAATTATAATTATAATTATAATTAATTCTACAATATTATATTACAATTATTATTATATAATTCCAATTATTATTACATAATTACAATTATTATTATATAATTACAATTATTATTATATAATTACAATTATTATTATACAATCACAATTATTATTATATAATTCCAATTATTATTATATAATTACAATTATAATTAATAATTACAATGACCTAGACAGATACGTGACTAATCGTCACGAACAAATAGAAAATCATGAATTTTCAATTTATTTATAATACGAATAACCTCGACGGTTAATTCGATTTTTCAACAGTTAAGTAAATCAATACCGTCAAGTTTGGGTTCGCGATTAGAAGATCCGCAATCCTGTTCGATCTTAATTCCAGGTTGAACAACTATTGAACCTGGAATAGACAATGGCTCGGGATAACAATAACTTATCCGGGTAGGGTTGGCGGTGATTTAATAACGCGAGAAGCGTTCGGTTGGATTAATTAAGACTGCGTTGGAGCAGCGACTTTGAGTTCGCTGTCGCTACGGTAAGGATCTTGCGTAACACGTTTAATTGTCTGCCGGTAACAATGACTCTCGATTTTCGAGTCTTGCCAGCGTATCACCTTCGAACCCTCCAACGACAATCTCCAAAAAGCACTTTCCCTCTTCGTGGCGACGGGAACTCGAGCTTTCAAGGTTTATCGATTGGACGGGTACTCGAATCTATTTAGGTACTATATTTTCAAGGTAGCTATAGTTCTAGTTACTTTACTATATATGTGGACGAAAGCGTTGTGAATGAACGAGAAAGGGTCGTCGCAGACATTGGGTCCCCATTGATCGAGGATTCTTGATGGAATCTCCACTAATTAATTTTATTTTTTTTGGATATTACTGAATGGATGACAAATCATCAACATTCTTGAAAAATCATCGATTTATAATATGAAATATAATAATAATTATGACGAATTATTTTTCGATTTTTGAAATAGTTTATTTATTATTGGAAATTGATGAAAAATTTTTGTTTATAGAAAAAATAATTTCGTCAACGTTAAATTCCAATTAAATAGTTTAGCTGAGTTCAAATGAATAAACTAGGTTTTGGCAGTACAGAAATTCGTACGAGAACTGGCTAAGACGATTGTCTGATTAATTAATAAAATACACTGATTATTAATTAATCAGATAAAAACGTGATCAATTAGTCATATAAAATAATGATTAATCAATCAAGTAAAATTATGATCAATTAATAAAACAAAATGATAATCAATTCATCAAGTAAAAAGATGATTTATTAATAATATAAAATGATGATTAATCAATGAAATAAAATGATGATTAAATAATAAAATAAAATGATGATTAATTAATAATATAAAATGATGATGAATTAATGAAACAAAATAATGATGAATTAATAAAATAAAATGATGATTAATTAGTACTATAAAATGATTATCAATCAATCGAATGAAATTATGACCAATTAATAAAATAAAATGATGATGAATTAATGAAACAAAATAATGATGAATTAATAAAATAAAATGATGATTAATTAACAAAAATCAAAAATACAAAATGGCAAAAAGTGTCGTGTGTAGTAGATAGGTAGAACTAGAACAGTAGGTAAAAGATTGACTGAAGTGTTGAACCTTCGATACTCGACGGTTTTTATCCCTCGGTTTAGTGGAGACGTTCGTATTGACTCGTAGGCTACTATCCAACTGCAATACCTGTATACACATCTGCCTAACGTTTCCAGCGCTTATACACATGCGTCACGAATTTCCCAGGGTGGTGTTTCTCTCTTACCGAGGGTGACAGGGAGAGGAAAGGGGAATTGAAGGAAGCGAGATAAATCCAGGTGTACACAGAACTCGAGGACCAAACATAATCGACCCTACAAAAACAAAAGGGCGTAAGCTTCAACGCGTTGTCCAATGGAGTCGGGTAGACGAAGCCCTTTGGATTGACAGCACCGAGTATGTATACAGGGTAGGCAAAAAGTATGGAAACCCCTGAAATTTTTGGAGTGCTTGTTTGGGTTTGTTTGGGTTAATAAAAAAAATAAAAAAATTCAAGCAGTGGTCTCGGATAGTTTTCAACGAGGAATCCAACGGTGAGCTTCAATTTGACATTGAACATCGTATTCGAGTGGAAACCACTTTTTTTGGTGCAATCGAAAAATCGGTAAATTCACTTTAAAAAATGTCGAAAAATTGACGTTCATGGTGACGTCCGACCCATGGTCCGAGTACACATTTCAAGGTCAAATTCTCTGCTCTTTCGATTGCCGCTGTCAAAAATAGGGCTTGTCGTTTGAAAAAAAAAGTTTAACTCGAAATGACCTTGAAGATGAGGTTCGAGGTCAATACGAATGTCAACATTGGACTCCTTGTCGAAAAGTAACTTGACCTTCAATATTTTGTTTTCGTAAAAAACACTACGAAATTTTCAGGAAAATTTTAATACTTTTTTACCACCCTGTATATTTGTATATGTACGTTATTCGGACACTCTATATACTAATATGTCGTACCGCATAAACGTATGGTATAACCACTGTATATGTTTCGGTGACGAGAATACATCGAGAGAGAGAGAGAGAAAGATAAAACTCGTTGTTTCAACATTGCCGAAGGGAAAGAAAGACAGCAAGATAGAAAGGTAACCCAGGGAAAGCCCCTGTCGAGTTTCCCATTAATCCGCAACCTGAACTCCGGTAATCCCTTGTATCGAGCACAACCGAAACGGAGAGGAGAGCAGAGAGCGTTTCCAACCCTCTTCAACTTTTGGGACGTTATTGAAGCTCGGGGTAACCCAGGTCCATGGGAAAATCGAGTCATTCTTGTTCCACGAAACCCATGAGTGATTAGTTTTATCACAGCCCCGATTTTTCTTCCCCTACAAAAATCATCGAATTCAGTGCTCAGAGCTGATGAATAACTTTCCATCAACTTTACCAATCGATTTTGATCTTCATCCTAATCATTTTATATTTTTATATTTTTTATATTCTATATATGTATATCTTTTATTTTTATATTTTCGTATGTGCTTAATTTTTTTATTTTTATATTTTTGTATCTGCTTTATTTTTTATTTTTTTTTATTTTCGTAGCTGTATTATTTTTTTTATTTATTATTATGGTATTTTATATTAAAGTTTTCTTGAGTTGCTTTTGTTTGGGTTTGTTTGGGTTTTGCTCGAAAGTCAACTTTTGTGCCCGAAAGTCAATAACGAATTCAACCAAGAGATTCTTCGTGCATCTCGTTTTTGGGTTACAATTGGACTGTTGCAGTGGAATTGTTAATGTGATAACTGAAATAATGTTTATTAGGTTTTTGGTTAATTGATGACGAAACAATGGCCGTTGATTTTTACTGATTTACTAATTTTAATAATTTTTAATGATTGCCTAATTTTAATAATTTTTACTGATTTACTAATTTTAATAATTTTTACTGATTTACCAATTTTACTAATTTTTACTGATTTACTCATTTTACTAATTTCTCCTGATTGCCTCATTTTACTCATTTTTCCTGATCGACGAATTTTACTTATTCGTTTAGACCTATGGATCGTCAAACGACCTTGTTCTTATTGAGGTTACATTTCAGTGGTAACTTTCCAGAAGTACAAATATTAATTGAAAAAAAAAAATGGAGACTGCTAATCAATGAAGCAACATTAAAATTAGATAAGCATTTCTACGAACAACTTTCATTAAATTTAAACGAATAAATTTCAAACCAACTAAACAAAGAAAGTTTACTTTTTTTCATAACTAAAAAATTATTGATTTTCGATTAATTATTAAAAACTACAAATCAGTTGTAGTTTTACACAAAAGGAGTATTGAATATATCCAGCCAGGCTGTACCTATATAATTTATAAATACAGAAAATATTGAGTAAAATTGGCGAACTATCGAACGACCGGAAGTCCCAATATTTTTTTAGGTCCAAAGTGTATCTCGTACGAGGTCATATTTTGATAAAACAAAGGAAGCAACTTGTAAAAAAATAATTTTAATTATATAAATTAAATTAATTAATCTCATTCTTCATTTAAAATGACAATAAAATTGATTCCTTCAATTTTACTTTTTTCTTTAATTTAAATAATAATTAACAAAATTAAATGCATTTATTCGGAGTTTCTTTGTTTAAACATTTAGAAAATAAATGTTTATGCTTGACTGGAGTTTTCTCAGTTAAATCATCCAACTGATCAACGAAAAGTATTTCAATTTTTCAATTGAATTAATAGCAGAAAAAATACAATATCAACGGTTGATGATTTTCCCTAGATTTTTCCTAGGCTGCCAGGCTGTACCTATATAATTTATAAATACAGAAAATATTGAGTAAAATTGGCCAGCTATCGAACGACCGGAAGTCCCAATATTTTGGTAGGTCCAAAGTGTATCTCGTACGAGGTCGTATTTTGATAAAAACAAAGGAAGCAACGTTGGTAACGGGATAGTCCAATGTATTCAAAAGCATTGCGGAATGGTTACACCGAAGTTGGGTCCAATTCCAAAGCAAATTGAATATTTACGTGTGGATGCAGGATGCGCATGGTTGCGCGCGCACATACCAGGATTCACGTTCATACCGAAATATACTTCAAGTAGTTCCAATTTCCGTGTCGAGATGCGAGGATAAATATGAGTATCCCCAGGATTTGAGGGAGCCTCTGGGTAACCTCGTAACCAGAGATTTTGCATGCTCGTGTATAGGTACACGCTAACCCAAACGCAGCCCTACTTTCGCGGGCTTCAACGACGTAGACTTTCCACTAGAATTGGATTTATTCGTTTCCTCTGGTAACGCCGAGTTTCCGGGCCCTCCGAATAGGAAATACGAATCGCATAACCTAGCTCGATACTACCCAACAAAACCTTCCACCAACCGTATCAATTGATAAAGAAACGAGGAAGAAAAATATTATTAGTATCCCGGAATAAATATACTTGTTTTGTAACATCGCCAACGAAATCCGTGATACACTCGACTCGATACATCCGGCAGCCACGATTTAACGAAAACAAACCCAAACGAAATTCCGGAAAGAGGAAACATTGAAGTTGAACATCGTAAGATTATAAACAATAAAAAAAATCATCAATTATTAATAAGACCAAACAAACCCAAACAAACCCAAACGAAAAAATCATCAATAATTAATAAGACCAAACAAACCTAAACAAACCCCAACAAAAAATCATTAATTATTAATAAGACCAAACAAACCCAAACAAACCCCAACAAAAAATCATCAATTATTAATAAGACCAAACAAACCCAAACAAAAATATCATCAATTATTAATAAGACCAAACAAACCCAAACAAAAAATCATCAATTATTAATAAGACCAAACAAACCTAAACAAACCCAAACAAAAAATCATCAATTATTAATAAGACCAAACAAACCCAAACAAAAAATCATCAATTACACCGGCACACAAAAAAAAAAAAATTGTCTGTACACCGGGTGCCACCTATCTACGGGTATGTTTTTCGACCCGCTGAATACGAATTTCAAGTC
>JAPYZJ010005148.1:0-12084 GCA_030522765.1 Ophioninae sp. B BG-2022a
GGCCTAGCCCAACTACCGGCGAAATGGCATAAAGAACAGTTCGGGCACTTTTTCCAACTTTTGTCCGGAAACTTTCCGACGGTAGTGTATATATTTTTTGTTTTCTAAAAAGTTTTGTTCCGAAAATATACGTTTTGCGTTTGTAGGTATATTTTGTATTGCATTTGTATATATATATATATATATATGTGCGTGCGTGTGTGTGTGTGAACTCTACATCAGAAAAAATGGAATAATTTCGAGAAAATTTTTTTAATGTAGCGAATACATACCTATATGCTGATTATTAAAAATTATTGTTCAGAAATTCTCCGATATTATTTAATTATTTTTGCATGCAGAATATATTGATATCTTTATATTTTCATTTTATTCTCTTTTCTATAAAAATAACAATATGAACATATCGTGTACAAAAAATTGAGTAATTTTGGTATATTTCGTAATTGTTATATTCAGAAATTGCAGAAAAAGTATTTCATTTTATTATACAATCGGATATGATTATATATTCATCTTGTTCGAAATAAATTATCTGAGATATCTCCGAAATGATTGTTTCTTTTTGTGTGTCAAGTGTATTCGCGACTGCATATATTAATCTTCGTGTTTTCATTTCATGAAGGAAAATTATTCCTCGTTCGAAGTACACGTTTCCTGTCTTCGTTTCAAAGTCGTAAGCGACTCCATACGTCTCGAAGGAGTTTCTGGAACGATACCAAAAAATCTTTCGAGTCTCCGGCGGAATATTTTTCAGTAGGGTGACCGGGTAAGGTGAGTAAATCCCCCTTTATCACAATCCCGAAGAGTGTCACGGTCGAACGATACCCAATAGGGCGAAATAGGGATTGCGCAAAATCTGCACACCCTTAAGATGATCCCTTCCAATTCCCCCAACTCTTTATTCAATTACGAGTTCCGGGACTTGCACGCGTATACATTCGACGCGTAGAAATCATGTACACGGTTATATGTATAAATGTAAGAATGTAGATGCGGATCCGGCGCCGTTCAGATCCGTAAATCTCGTTTCACGAGACCATGGAAATTTCGAATAATTCAGTTCTAACGGTACGAATTTCACCCTCGTCCCTTATCCGCTGTATTATCGTTCTCTCTGCCCTTACCCCCTCCTTTTCTCTCCCCCTTGCCCCCTTTCCTACAACGAATCCGATTTTCGTCGGTTTCTCCCTCCAACAAGGTTTTCACTCTCTGACGATCTGCTTCTCGTCAAGATGGTTTGGCGACCCCAAGGTGTTTCTCCTGTGTAGGATATTTACAAACTTACTCGAAATTTACACTTTTCATCGAAACTTAATGCAGAGTTTTGGCCACTTGACACAAATGTCATTCTCTCGAAAACGAAAAATGAAATTAAAAAATTTAATTGAAGAAAGAAGATTTTAAAAATGTAAATTTAACACTTCGTCTGCAAACGTTTTTTGCGCACCTCTCGTCTGCAAACGTGGGTATTTCGCTTCTTGCCATTATTTCTCCCCCTTAATATACTCCGACAATTTTGAAAAAATTCAGGCTACTTCTTAAAACATTCCTTTTGAAGTTCCATTTGGAAAATTTCTGAAAAATAAATTTTTTCATACATTTTTTGTTAAATGAATGAAAAAATTCGAAAAACATTTCTTATTTACAAAAAAAATTGTAACTCAGCGAAAAAAAAGGGTACCGAAATTTTTCAAATTGGAAATTAAAGGTTAAGATTGTATCTTTAAGGAAAAAAAAAATTTTGTTTCATTGATTTAAAATTAAGTGCTTAAGTTTTGGACATGAAAATGGGCAATAAATTACGTACAATGTATATGGCTTTTGACACATTTTATTAGAAAAAAAAATTATTTTTCTTTTTTACCATAGTAAAGTTATTACAATGACATATTATTACCGTTATCAATCTAACAGAGTATTTTGATCGATTAATATAATCATTTTGTTTATTCAGTTTTGGAAATTCTGCATGAAAAAAATTTAAAAAATTTTTTTCCTCATACTGACTGTTTTTGGCTTAATTACTGATGCCAAAACACCGTAAAACACGAAAAAAATTTTTCACGAACTAACCTATTTTGTGCACGCCGTCTGCAAACCTGGGTCATTTGTGTCCTCTTCAAACTTTGATTGCTCGGTACGACTACCTGGAAGGTACTAAAATTTTGAAACTTGGGCGTCGGTTCCCCTTCCTATATAACTTTTTTTCAGGTGAAGAGAAGGGAAACCTTCCAAATTTTCGCGGTACAAACCAAAACAGTTTTCGCTTGGACACGAACGACCCACGTTTGCAGACGAAGGGTTAAAAATGCAATTTAACAAACTGAAATTTAACAATGAAATTAAAAAAATTAAATTCTTTAAATGAAATTTAAAAAGTTTAAAGAAAAACATTTTGATACACAATGCAGAACTTGGTAATGAAAAAAGTTTTGAAATTATCTAAAAAAATAATGAAAAAATAATGGAAGAAGCTTTGAAATTATTTGAAAAAAAGGTTTGAAATGCTTTAAATGAATTTGGTAATAGAATAAGCTTTGAAATTATTTACTAACCTTGGAGCAAAACTGGAGTAAAAAGAATTTTGTTCCCTTATAATGAATACAATTCTTTTGAAAATGTTTAAACTGTATAAAAACCTAAAATCCTCGAAAAGGGGTTTCGTCACATTAAAAAAGTTCAAATCTTTAAACAGTAAAAAAGCTTGATAGAAAAAATCCTTATGAAATCTTCTTTCTCTATCTCCTTAGTTGCTAAAAAATAATGAATAGTCAATAACGAATATTTAATATTTTTTTAACAAATTTAGAAAAATTAAAACGCAAAGGAAAAAGCAATGAACAAACGCCATGAAAACAAACAAAATAGTTACTTAATTATCCATTAATTAATTAAATGATTAATTGAACTTAAAGATACGTAATTTATTGTTTTTTATGAAAACGCGAATACGTCCGTAATGTAAAAAATAAAAAATGATTTTCGAAGAATTTATGTTTTTTTTTAAGGATAGTTTTAAAACTTTTTGAAAGTATCGAGTTTTTATAAGTAGGTTATATATTTACGTTCGAAAGTATATATCGCAGAAGCATTGCAAGAGCAAATGTAAATCCGTATATGGTACTTCAGTTATGTATAAGCTTTCCTCTTTTGTCTCTTTCTTCCTCTCCCTTCTTCTTTCTTTCTCAGTGACTTCGTCGAAAAGTACAAACGACAGATAAATCACGGAGCGAGTCGAGCATCCTCAGCCTTTCGTGAACGTTCCCCTTCGTGTGGATCCCCACTGAACGTATGCTGAAAGGTGATATCAAAGACACTCCGCTTTCCCAAACGTCCTCATAGTAACCATCGCTTGCAAAACTCTGAAAACCATTAATTCCCATAAGCTTATTCATCCAAAGGTTATTTCAAGGTCGCGTGTCCCGAATTCATAGGAACCTCATTCGAGGTCAGTTTTCGAAAGAGCCAAATGTCCCTATAGTTAACGTTGCGTGGATACGCGTCCCCAAAGTATACCTTTCTCCTATAAATCATACTTTCTTACAGAGAACCGAAACTTTTCCAGCGCCAGCAATATCGCGTGAATTCGCGGGATCGTCTTGTCCCGTCGAGGGAAAAAACTCGTAAAACAAAATGCCGTCGACGCGAGTATCATTGCATCGTCATTCACTTTCCGAACGCTTGGAGTTCCCATAAAGTCACGCGTGCGCAACGAGATGGAAGAGCGGAAGGACTGGGAGACAAAGGGTTGAGGGATGAAGAGTTGAGGAATAAAGGACTGAGGGATGAAGAGCTGCGGTATGGAGGGCTAAGGGATGAAGGGCTGAGGTATGAAGGACCCAGGTAGGAAGAGCTGAGGCATGATAAGCTGAGGTATGAAGGACTGAGGTATGGATAGCTAAGAGATGAAGGGCTGAGAGATGAGTCTGAGGGATGAAGGGCTAAGGGATGAAGGGCCTAGGTAAGAAGAGCTGTGGGATGGAGGACTGAGTTATGAAAGACTGAGGCTTGAAGTCCGGAGATACAAGGGCTAAGGAATCAAAAGCGACTGAAAGAAGTCTAAGGGATAAAGGGCTAAGGCATAGAGAACTAAGAAAATAATACGCTAAAAGAAGAAGGGCTGAGGTATGAAGGGTTACGAGACGATGGGTTGAGCAATCAAGGATTGAGGCTTGAAGGGCCAAGGAATGAAGGCCTGAGGTAAGAAGGACTAAGGACCGTAGGACTGAGGTACGAAGAACTAAGAACCGTAGGACTGAGGTACGAAGAACTAAGAACCGTAGGACTGAGGTACGAAGAACTAACGGCCGAAGGGCTAGGGTACGAAGAACTAAGGGCCGAAGGGCTAAGATACCAAGAACTAAAGGCCGAAGGGCTAAGGTACGAAGAATTAAGGATCGAAGGGCTGAGGTACAAAGTTGTGAGGGTTCAAGGCCTAAGGGATGAAGGGCTAGAGACGCGTAGAGGCAAAACGACGAAGAAGCGTGAAGAGGATGGAAGAAATAAAAAAAGCTCCCAGACCAAATAAAAGCTATGCTCCCAGACCTCACTTTCTTGGCCATTCTCCAAGGAACGCTCTCCCTTAAATTCGTATCGCCTCTTTTTGCCTTCTCCTCTCCCCCTCGCCCGTCTCGGGAACAAAGTGAACCCCCCTGCAATTCTCCCCGAAGAACTCTCGACGTTCACCGAGTCTCTATCTTCCATCCTGATGGATCCAATCTGAGTGTGGCAAAGCGTTGCTGCTTCTTCACGAGCACCCGCATACTCTCTCTCTCTCTCTTTTTTTCTTTATTCGATTTCGACACGTGTCAGTATTCGAATGCTCCAATTTAAACCGATGATGTCAGTGGGCCAAAACACAACAAGACAACAAAAATTGCTAGGCTGGTCGACTAATGAAATTTGAGGATTTTAGTGACTGTTGGGTAGGTTAGAAAGTTGCAGACGGAATTACCTTCCAACCCTTGTCAATTTTTCGGCACGAAGTAACGAAATTCTTCAGCACTCAAGAACTCAAAATCCGTAGTCGAGTACGGATCCACCAGTCTCTATATCTGTGAAATAATTGTACAGTCGTGGTTCAAAAGGACTGTTGGAATTATTTGGATCACCTCCAACTACTGATGTAGAAGGGCATTAAATATATATATATATATATATATATATACACACACACATATATGTATAATATCCTAAGCACGTAAAGTTCTCGCTTAAAAGGGCGGATGTTGAGGGAAGGAGGGTCCGCTTCATCGTTACTCTCGCGTTTAAGGAAAAACCAAGAGCGAGCAAGAGAGAGAGAAAGAGAGATGAAGAGAACGTACTCTCTCGACCCATAGAGATAACCCCGACGTCTGACCTTATTATATCTCACTCGTGTTGGTTGAACGCAAGCGAGAAGATCCCGCGAGCTTTATAGACCATATATATATATATATATATATATATATGTCTCCATCTTTTGGACCACCTCATGGGCCCCCGCCCCCCCCCCCCCCCATCCTCGATCTGGCTCTCGGTTAGCCCGAATACTCGCGATAATTCTAACCGCGATAGAGACCATTTCGTATTTTGCCGGTATGAGTAAACTCGGTCCTCAACGCATCGAGAGATGGATCGGGATGAAAGAGAGAGAGAGAGAGAGAGAGAGAGAGAGAGAGAGAAAGAGAAAAGAGGCTGGCTTGATGGTTTATTGATGCGAGGGCAAGCAAAAGAAGAGATAGAATATATATATATATAAATGTACAGAGTGGGAAAAGGTGACGTACGAAGGTAAAATTTAAATGTTCTGTGTTGAGGAGTACCCAAAGCACCCGTATTTTTTAACGTCATTTTTTATATTTTTCTTTGTATCATTTTAACTTTTTAAGTATTGTCGAACAGTTTTGCACTTTCGGTCGAATTTTAGATGTGTTCCATATGGCTTAGGTAAGTCGGAATTTCGTAACCAAAAAATATCTAACCAAAAATAATCAAAAATATCTATCCGGAAACGTCTATAAAAAGAGAGGGAAAAAAATTAATAAAGATGTTACAGAAAAATTATAATGAATATTATTTTTTAGAATACACCTTCTAAACTACCTACTATATATCCTATATATATAATTGACAGATATTCTATCGATATGGAAGAGAGAGAAAAAGAGAGGGATCGATGAGGTACAGTAGGCAGACCGTGCACATAAGATCGGTCTCATATCTCTTCGAGTTGCCCGAATGACAAGAGATAAAGAGCACGATTTCTTGGAAATCTCGTATTATGTAGAATCCATCTCGCCTCGATTGCTGGATTCTCTCTGCTCTCGATATTTCCTCGTTATCAATATTATACACATTTATTTATATCTGATTTCTTTATTATTATTCATTGTTATTATTCGGTATTATCTTATTACTTAATTAATAGTGAATAGTGCAATACGTAAGATACTAAAAATATTTTATAATAATTTATACGGATATAAATATATATATATGTGTATATATTTATATAAATATAAACATATATTTGTTTATGAGTATCTGTATGATGTCAATTTTTCCGAATTCCGTAAAAAAACACATTGGGTACGCTTTCCTGATAAGGTTCAAAATAAAAAGTGAAAATCGCCTTCGTTTTAAGAAAAATAAGAAGAAAAGAAAATAATAAAAATGTATTTTCTATAGCTTTTTCAATTGTATTATATACTAATAAAACCGAAACGATATCCATATAATTTCCGAGGGCTGACACAATTGTGAAAAATTCATTCTTCTCAAAGTCATAGTTTTTACATTCTCAAGGTCATTAATAGTTTGTCAAATTGAAAACTGTATACGTTTTTTAAATGAAGACGTATTGTAGCTAATATACAGACGAATCCAAGGACCAACGGTTTTGCACCAAAATCGTTTGAAAAAATCAAACAACATTTCAAGGACATAATACCACAGGTCGTTAGAAACGTGTGAATATCAGCTGTATTGTTTGAATAAAAAAGAACAATGTTTCTATTTGAAGAAGCATTAATGACCTTGGGAACGCAAAAACTGTGACTTTGACAAAAAGGTCTCTCATTGCCTGATCGCCCTTCGAAATCAATCGAATCTTGACGATTTTTTTCGGTCATCCAAAGGCAACGGAATTTTTTAGGATTGTCATGTTCAATGGTCGACCCTATATATATATATATATATATATATATATATATATATATATACGCACACATACATGCATACAATTCAGGCTGAGACACGTACAAATCGTGCGATTATGCGCCACCGAGAGTCAATTGCCACGCGGCCACTCAAATCTCATCGTATCGCGTATACGTATAACAACTGTGGCAGCACGTCCGTTACCAGTCCGCCGTGCGTGTTTTTCTTTTTTTTCTCTTTTTTTTGCTTTTTCGTTTTTTGTCTCTGGGACCTCTCTCGTGGAAAATGCGATTGGATTGATTCCGGTGATAAATCGTTGGACTTCCCCCGAAACATACACCGACTACATTTTATTTCCTACCCCTCCCCCCTTCCCCTCCTCCTGCCGACACTCTTCTGATTCCTGACTGTTCCACCACGAAACGTTCGACAACCGAACGGCTTTTCCCCCTTAAGCTGAACGAAAAGTGTCGTTTCGCAAGGAGCTGCTGACCACAAAAGAGACTCGGGACGCCTTCGGGCTCGAAGAAACGTGTCATCGAGGAAATTGCTTCGAAAAGGAAATAATAATAAAAAGAAAAAAAGAAAAGGATAGAGCATCGATAGGAACGTTTCCGGTGGAAAAATAAAATCACGTGCGTGAAGTGCCTTCGTGGAGGGTCGAATGTTTGAATCTGGTGAGGAAAATCGGGGTTTCATGAAGTCCATGCTGACTTCTTTAGAGAAGGGTTTTTTTTCGGTTAGATGGATGGTCATGGAACTCGTCAAGAGTTTGTATATTTTAGGCTTAGGGATGATACATATATGCCACAGAGAACCTGTAATATTTTTTGTTAAAGTTAAATCTTTTGTTAAAGCTTCAATATTTCAGAACGGATGCCTTTGTTGATTTTGCTTCTATGAATTAGTTCAGATTAATTAATTCTATGAAGATTCATTTTTCTGTTTTTATAGATAGACAATTTTGCTCGGTATCATTTTCCATTCCTCTCCTATGAGATGTTGGATTTTTTTTGCTACAGAATTTAATATATAACCCTGCTGCTGATTTTTAAATCATTTAATCTGTTTATTAAATTATCTAATTTCGTTAAGAAATTATAAATTTTCGACTTTTTTTGCAATATTTCTGCCCGAGGATTTTCAACTTTCGTAATGGCATATTTTTTTATACTCCTGCTTAAAAATATTTAATTTATCTGCACAGTGTTTTCTTATTTCCTATTATAAGGTTTTCTATTTTTTTGCATACACTTTTTCTTTTCTCCTGTTCCGCAATATTCAATTTTTTTCTGCACGATTCTGAAGTTTTCTACTTCGAAATTCTAGAGCTTACTTCTCCGAAGATTTCTCTTCTAAGATTTCCTTTAGTCCAGTTTTTATTACAATACTTTAGCTCGAACACTTTCAGTTTTTTCATTTTCAAGATTTTTACATTATAATCTTCTAAACGACCCAATTTTATTTGCCAACAATTTCAAATGTTCTATGCCAATAATTTCAAATCTTGAATCTCAAAAATGTTTAATTTTCTATTCCAATCATTTTAAATCTTGAGTCTCGAAAATTTCAAATTTTCTGTCCCAACAAATTCAAACGTACTATACCAAAAGTTTCAAACTTTGTGTTAAAAAATATTCGAATTCTCGCTGCAAAAATGTTCATTTATTCTGCTTGAAAATGTTTGAAATTCCTCCATTTTTCAATTTGTCCGCTCGACGATTCTCGACATCCCCCTGTTTAAAAATCTTCGATATTCCCACTCCAAGAAACCTGGCTTCTTCGTCATCGTCCCGAGCGTCTAATTCTCGATCGAACGACCAACCGCCAGCGTGTATTTTTGTCCCTTCTTTTTTTCGCTCCTTTCGTGGCAGCGATCGCTACTTCGCGTACCGAGAGGTGTATAAGTCGGAGCGTGCGCGTCAGATCTTGGGTACCCTACCGTCACGGAGGACACCCACACCCGAGCGCATATGTACACCCGTTTTAATGTGTAGTGACTCTATATATATATATATATATATATATATGTATAGAGAGAGAGAGAGAGAGAGAGAGAGAGAGAGAGAGTCACTAACACATTGAAACGGGTGTACATACACGTCAACGGCGCTTATCATGAGTCTGCGATTGGCTGTGCCCTCTGACCCGCGAGCATAGCTCCGCCTCTCAGTTCCGACATAACACACTGACCGCCTCCTTTCCCTCTTAAACGCAACATATATCTCCGGAATCTTCATCCTCCAATACGAAAAAATAAACAAATCCATTCAAAGCTGATTTTGAAGACGCGAAGTTCCGAGGACGGTCCTGAATGGAGCTGGACTTCCTCATGACCAATTTTGCTGATCCGATATTCAAAAGTGCATCTGAAGTTGATTTCGAGGACATTGAAGTTCGAGGACGGTTCTGGGTGGAGCTGGGCTCCCTAATGATCAATTTTGCTAATCCGACATGTAAAAGTTCACTTACAGTTTGTTTTAAAAACGTGAAACTTCGAGAACGGTCCTGATAGCAGCTGGACTTCCTCATGATTAATTTCGCTGATCCGATATGCAAAAATTCGCCTAAAGTTGATTCCGAGGACATTGCAGTCCAAGGTCTGTCCTGCGTGGAGCTTGGCTCCCTGATGATCAATTTTGCTAATCCGACATGTCAAAGTTTACTTACAGTTTGTTTTAAAAACGTGAAACTTCGAGGACAGTCCTGAAAGCAGCTGGACTTCCTCATGATCAATTTTGCCGTTCCGGGAAACAAAAGTTTTATCTAGAGTTGATTTTGAGAGCGTGGAACTTCGAGGACCGTGTTTTAAGCAGCTGGACTCACTGATAGTCCACTCGGCTGATCCGAAGGATCGAAGGTACTCCAGTAGCAAAAAGATGGTCAAGTGGCGTTTCTGGCCTTGGTCAATGTTTTAGCATACATAGACATTAGAGAGATTGGCATTGTGTGTTACTGGACAATAGAGCGTTTATTAGACTCCGGATAGGTCCAACGAGCGGGGGCTCTTGCCAGATGTAGGTACAATTTGATAGAGAAGCAAAGAGAAAGAGAGAGAGAGAGAGCGAGGGGGGGCTCTTGTGTACGCGATGCCGCAAACGATAATTTATGCGTGGGTGGTAAAAACATCAATTGAAACATAACAAACGCACATTACTCCATCAGCGGGGCCGGATGAAGATGGGACCGCGGTTGGGCGATCGTTGAGTTTGTGTGTCGTTTCTTTTGATCCGTCATTTATTCCCGATCCGTATACGTAGGTATACGTTTGAAAGAACGGACATTACCGGATATTTCAAATTTAAGGTAGTACTAGCAGACTGCTTAGTCAACAGTATATCTATAATTGTTTGAGTCAGAAAGTAGAAAAATACAATAGATTCAAGCATAATAATATTCATCACACGGAAATAATTATTCGAAAAGTGTTGGTAATAAACGAGGACATTTATTATTATAAAACATAAAGTACTAAAATAGCAATCAGCTTAATTCGAGTCGTCTTACCAACCGCCATTTCATAAAGCTGTTCCCGAAAGAGATTACGAACGTCGTTTGTTTAACGCGAGTGTACACGTGTCTAGTAGCTGTGTGTCGACCAGCGAAGCCAAAAATTCATCGCTTCGATCGATAATATCTGCTTTAAATGTCCGGTAGCCTAGATTTTTTATGAAACAGATGTACTCGCGACAGTTTTATTGACATTTCTTGCTTTTTGCAAAGTTCGTATCTAATAGCAAACTATGAATATTTCCGTTCCAGAAATATCGAGCCACACGTATTTCCCAAATATTGCGTGTTAAATGTATTGATTTAATTAATTAATTACTGTTGTATTTCCTCCCTAAAGTAGTCTGAATTTTCGTGGACGTAATTCTGCATTGCTATATTATAGTATACAAAAAAATTCATTTTTTCTTTCTAACGAGGTAGTTCATGCATGTGCTACCTTAAAGCGGTGTATCAGTCAAAACATTTGAAAAATTGACTTTTTGCATCCCCTTGATATCGAGCCTGGAAAAGACGTCAAAAACGCTCATAGTCCGGTTAATCCAAATTTGGATTTGGGAGGGTTCGGTCGAGCTGTCAAAAAAAGTCACCTTCGCAGAATTATTAAGTTCCGCTGATTTTTCAATTTTAGATATCCTTTATCGAAATCTTTGTCCATTGGTCCATCCTCAATTACATTTGCCCATTGAGGTTGGCCTCGGACAACGAAACGTTTGTCAGTCTTATCTCACTGATTCGACAGCGTTACGGGCGTTCTCGAGATTGCGTTCACCACAGCGTCCTTCGAGGAAGACACGCTCATTGATGAGCACGGAAATTCATTCAGAGAGCCAACGGAAGTGTCCACGCGTACGTACGTAAGAGGACACATACGGGGTTTCAAGGTGACCGTACAGCGAACGATAAACGATGCTGTTATTACCCTTTGTGTCTCAACAATTTTACTATAATTGCTGCACCCTGTACACCTCTTATCGAGCTAAAATTTATGGACTCAAAAGAAACTCGGAAATTTGAGGATAAGGTACAGTCACCGAATTTCGTCTAACCTAATTTCGTCCCCGTTGGTTGCTTCTTTTCTACCTAACGCCATCTGGTTTTGGAAGCTCGTATCTAAAGTTAGTGACCTCAGTCCGCTATTACGATCATTTCGCGGTGAGTCGGCGCTCCTGTGACAAGATATTTAAAAAAGGAAAAAACTGTTGAAGGTGAGTTTTTGATTGAAATATTGTCGGAATTATTTAGTTCTTTATATATTTGACTCACTGAAATAATTTTTTTAACAAAATGAGTTATAATTGCATAGATTGAAATGGTTAGGAAAACATTTGCGTTATGATAGGTGTTTCTTGTTGGATGGATGTTATTGACACAACTAGTAAATTCTTAATATCGTCCCCCCACGTTGTCCTAATATCGTCCCGGGGACGA
>JAPYZJ010005149.1:0-15837 GCA_030522765.1 Ophioninae sp. B BG-2022a
TATGTGCCCCGTTAAGTGAGAGTTGAAACGAGCTCTTACCAATCCCCTGAGGGAAAAAAAAAAAATAAAAAAGGAAACAAAAAAAAAAAACGAATTTTTCTGTCTACTCTTTTCGAGATTTCGTATTTTTGACTCGGGCTTTTTCGAAAACGTGATTTTTTTTTCGAGTGTACGTGCGCGCGTGAAAATCAAAACGATATATATATATATCGGGTAAATCGGCCCTCTCGAGCAGCGATACATCTCTATATCTCCGAAGAACAAAGAAACGAAGTTCCCTGTCTACCGAAAATAAAACGCGGTCGGAAAAAGTTCGTCGTTTCTTCGGAAAAAATTAATCCCCGAAGCTTCCGAGGAAATATTGGAATAATCGGGAAAGAATTATTTCCCCGAAAAATCGCGACATAAATCGCGATCGGCTATGCCTTAACAAAAGAGAAAGAGAAAGACAGAGAGAGAGAGAGAGGGAGAGGACGAAAAGTTTTGGAGTCTCGGGATACGACGTTGTGTCTTTGCGTGCTAAGTTCGAAGGATGAGCTTTTAAGCGCGATAGTAAAGCGAGAGTGAGCAGCGACAGCCGTAGAGGAAAATAAAGCGGCAGCTTGCCGGGTACGAACGACTTACCTCCGCTGTTTTTAGAACTCCACTCCCAGAAGTGCGCGGCCCGTGCCGAGCCAAAACCAAAATACCACCGATATACCCGCGCGAACGTGCGCGCCCTTCCCTCGAACCTCGCGCGCTTGTTGCGCTCTCTCTCTCTCCTCTCTTTCTCTCATTCCTTCTCTCTCTTGTTCCGGGGCTCGTTTCGCGTCTCGCGCACTCACTGCAGTATCGGCCGAGCAAGAGTGATCAACCCTCACCCCTCCCCCCCTCCGCCTCCAAGTAATTCTTCGATCCACGCGCAATCTGCATCAACGTCTCGATCACGCTTGTATTTTTCATTTGTTCCTCCGGAGGGACCGGGAACCGGTGGAGAGGAGGGGGGGGGGGGGGTTGAAGCTATTTGAATCCTTATCGGTACTTTACTTCTGTCCTTTATTTTTGCTCTTCGTTTCGTTACTTCATTATTTGGCTCGTGCACCGGAGCACCTTTGAAATCGTTCGGCTTGCACCGCGTGTATAGAGGCTTGAAAAGTTTGCATCATTGGAACGCAACGATTTTTTTTTTCCATTTTTTATTTTGAGGGTTATAGAACGATGAAACGCTGGTTTTTTTTTTTTTGGGATCGCTGGTACTTGTTTTATCCCGATTTTTGCTGAATAACGATGGTAAATGTTTTATCCCGATTTTTGTAGCTTGAATGTACGAGGAAATTTGAGAGAGAAAAAATATAACGACGCAGTGACGGTATGGTCGTCACTGGGTTGTTTTTTTCTCCGTAATGAGAAATAACGTCGTCACTGGATGCTGGTTGGTTTGTTGCCTTATAGCTTCGTAGAACATAATAAATCAAATCAAATCAAACCTCTCTCTCTGTCGATCCGCTTGGCTTTCAGTTTTCCATTATTGCATGGCTTATTTTTCATATCCCGTGTTTTTCTTCCTATTATTCATCTCTGGATGTACAGCAACTTTCGCTTTTGTCGTTGCTTTGCTATTATTTGCGTTATATCTTATTATACTTTTTTCTTAATTTTTTTATTCACTTATATTTAATTTTAAATGTATTTTCATTAAATTTAATCAATTTTTGTTTTTTAGCTTATTACATAATTATTTGACGCACTAAGCTTTTTTACTCCATTTTTGTTCGTCATCTCTAGCTTTAATAAAGCGAACGAAACCCCGTAGCCATGATAATCCGAATCAAATGAAATCGCTCTCTTATATAACGATTATTATTATTATTATTATGTTATTTGTTGACTGACGTTAATACAATTCATTAAGGACGGTAATATTCGAGAACCTAAGTTCCATAATATGAAATAAACACGTCTCTCTCTCTCTTTTTTTTATTACTTTATTATTATTATATTTTATTATTATTTTATACTCGGTTTATTTACTCTTACTACTGTATATTCATTTTTTTGTCCGAATAGTGTATCTACGGCATATTAAACTATATCAATCAATCAATCAATCAATCAATCTCTCTCTCTTTCAATTAACTCGCCCCCAAGGAATTAGGAAGACATTCGTCTTTTTTGTTTCCTCGTTAAGGCTGAAAATTAGTCAGCTCTGGGACTAATGACAAGCGCAGTTTTACAATTGTACGGTTGAGACAAACGACCGTTGTATAATGTGACCCTTTTTTTTTTATCCTTTGGTTCTTTTCCGATGAACGTCGTTGCGCGTCGTATCTCCGTAAAATTGTGCCAAAAATATGTCACAGCTATGGATCGCGAGGATTACGAGGTGGAAGAGAACGAGGTGGTGGCGGCGGCGGCGATGCGCGCGCGAGGACGATTGTAACCCGAGCCGCGATCTACATTATTACCAATCTCGGTGCGACTCGTGAATAATATATTCAGCGAGAACCGTCGTATAAATCACATTTGCCTCGAGAACGGAAAGGTTCGCGATAGAGGGAAAACGGGGGGGGGGGGGAGCGAGGAAGAGAGAGATGGATATTTGGCGAAATTTTCGGATAGCCTCGTATGGGTGAATTCATTTGATCAATGTAACTACCATTCGGGTATCCATCCCCGAGCCAATTTTCCGACCATCCTGCAGTCGACTCCTGTTCTATTCCAACCTTCTCTCTTCATTGCTTTCGTGTGTTTTTTTCCTTTTTTTTTTTACCGATTCGACAACGATTTTCGAGAATATCTAGTCCGTTCTATTCCTCACGATTTTTCGAGCGCATAGTTTCGATTCTCTACTGGAATGGACTTCAAAACTTAACTTGAATGAAACGTGTCATTTTTATCTACGAAATTATTTGTTTGCGTCCCATCACAGGCGTCATTCAAGACGCAACGTGAGAAACGTTTGAAAAATTTATAAGGTTGACCCCGTACGATTACGATATATTTTTGGAGCGAAACGAAATTCGTATGACCGGGAGTTATTTTCTCGTAAATATCGCGATTCAGGAATTTTGACAAATCTTGACAATTGGACGAAATAGATTCGGTGCTTTCGGAAGAATCAGCTTGAAGGCTGGAGCTATAGCGGTTGGTCGAAATTTATTGGATATGTCGGAGAGTCTCTGCTCTCGTATCACACATTTTTTGGCTGTTTTCTCTCTCTCTCTTTCTCTCTTTCTTTCTCTCCGTGCGATCGCGATCATCAATCCCCCCCCATCCACTTCGCGTTCTCGTTCCACATCCGTCCATTACCGCGAAAGGTATGAATTTTTAATCGCCATCGCCTTCTCCGTTATCTCTCGCGTATCAGCGTCATTTTACTCCTGCGCGAAATGAAAATATCGGGGCTACTAAACGGATTATCGGATAGTCGGAGTAGCGCCTTTCAAAATAGCTTCTCCATTACTAATTGAACAGAACGGAGAAAAGCTCTCGCTGGGAACACGAGAGAAACAGCAGTGGCAACGGCGTCAGCATCACCGGCATCGATATCGATTACTTCACTAGAGCGGTCGTGGTTATTGGCCAAAACTGGGGTGTTCCGTTCGTTGGCCACATGCCCCGTGTATACCAACCATCACAAGAGACCAAACTTGAACGATGGGCAAAAATTGTTTTTTTTTTTTTTAGAACTCCGATTTCGAAAAAATCTCGCCCGTCCGGTAAACATGGGGCCGGGAGTGACTATGCATTCATAAGCATAGATATCGATTGCTTCAATACACCGGGAGTGTTTTTTGGCCAAAACTGGATGTTCCGTTCGTTTGCCACATGTCTCGTGTATACCAACCATCACAGGAGACCAAACTTGAACGATGGGCAAAAATTGTTTTTTTTTTTTAGAACTCCGATTTCGAAAAAATCTACCACGACCCGTGAGATCTGTGACCAGAGGCGTGAAAAGTGTCGACATCGATTGCTTCGCAGTGGCGGTTATTGGCCTAAAACTCGATGTTCCATTCGTTGGCCACTTGTCCCACACATCCTAACCTTCCCAGGAGACGAAACTTGATCGACGGACAAAATTTGTTTTTTTTTTTTTTGCAACTCCGATTTCGACGAATCGGATCGCGGCGCAACGACTCGGATTCGTTTCGTGGGCATTTGGTCGACGGAAAGAAGGAAAGTTTCGTCGTCCCTGGTGTGTCTCGAGTCAAAGACGACGTTGAAGAGGGAGAGCAGCGATGGAGAGGAAGAAAGCTCGCTCACGGTGGCACGTGCCACTCGATAAATCTGTTGGCAGCTGAGAGAGGGCTGTTCCACCCGGGGCCTGGCTAACCAACAGCCGGCTTACTCCCCTGCCGCCGTCTCTTTCGTTTCTCTCTCTCTTCTACAAGTTTTAACATGTTCCAAGCTCTCGCGATCGCGTCCCGACCGCTGCAGCGTTTCTACGGTCCAGGAGGGCATCTCTCGCGGCCGTCGCGATAATATCCCCAACAGAGAGAACGACACGTGCTACGAGAGGGCCTACCGATGGAACGACTCCCGCGGGGGACCTCGTTTTTTCGTTTTTTTTTTCCCAACTCCCCCTCCCCTCTTTCTTACCATTCGATGAACCTATGAAAACACGAAAGAAAATTCGAAAATTGGAACAACTCGACGATAATTTTCGTCAAAAACGTTCGGTGAGATGAAACTCTCTCTCTCGACGAATCTTTATTCGTAACTCTTTGCGAAACGCTCGTTTATCCCGGAAAGAGAGAGAAAGCGAAAGAGAGGTCTTAATGGATTTCGCGTCTCTTGGATGAGGAATAAATCAATGAATTATACAACGGGTTAATTGATGCGCGCACGTTCAATTAGCCGTAATGATAAAATCATAAGCTCGTTATAACGGAACGATCGCTTTTGGATCGCTCGATTCCGACGTGAAATTCAATCGAATTTTGCAAAGACGCGGATCATGGTAATAATCAGGATAGAGGATGGATGATCGAAGCAAAGCTCGTTTAGGTCTCGATCAATGGGTGGAATGATTCGATTCGGATGAGAAACGAGAGTGAGTGGAAAATACCGAGTCGAAAATCTCTCGCGGTGCGAGTGTTTCGTCGTTTGTACCTATCAGGCACATTGCGTTGCGCTCTCGCACGGGCTCCCTACGACCAAACTCAAAGTGCTAAATTTAAACTTCTACCGAGGTCTGCCGCTGTTCTTCGGCTATGATCCGCGCCCTCTCTCTCTCTCTCTCTCACTCACTCTCTCTAGCTTTTTCTCTTTCTCTCTCGTGCACAAATGCGATGTAGAGTTCTCTTGGCGACGCTTGGCGAAAGCGCGTGTGTTGTGCCACGAGGCCAGTTCCGGAGGAGGTCGTAGCTTTGCACCGATGGCTCGCGCACACCAGCCGCCAGAAAGCAGAGCACGTGCCGACGATGACGCGCTTCACCCCCTTCCTTCGCAAACCTCCTCTTCACCAACTACGAATCTTCGACTCGATTTTCCTCTCTCGACCCTGTACAAATTTTTTTTTTTGTTTCTTCATCCTCTCTCGTTCCATCCGGCTCGAAACTCATCGAGACTCATCCTCGTCTACATTCTCGAAGATTCTTACTTTTCCTCCAAGCATCTGCCAAAAGCGAGATATTGCAGCTCGGAATGTCTTCTCCCGAAAAATCGTATTCCCTACTTTCATCGTTGATGTTTTTACACGGACCTCCCTTGCATCTCGAAAATCTAGCTTTTCAATGGATACCGAATACGAGCTCGAAAAACGCACTCGTTCGAACACAGAGATCGCGAGACGTCACGGTTCCCACCCGGAGGAACATCGCTGTAGGAGGCTGGAGAACACATGTCCCTCTCGAATCTCTGGGCCACGTGTGTACGAGGGGGTAATTACGAATGACGGAGCTTTGGATAAAGACAGTTATCGGGGTTACTGGTTACGTACACGCTTCAATGATAAATCTACTTTTTCCAATCTCTGACACACGTTTTCATTGGCTTTGAGAATCAATCACGGTTTTCAAAAAGCAAAAAAACAGTTACTCTCGACTTTTTTTTCGCTCTTTTCAACCACGTTCCCATTCGTTGTTACAAATCGATCGCGTTTTCGATGAGAAAGGAAAAACCAGTTGAAACAGGTATCGAATAAGTCCTGGACACTTCTACTGTTCCAACATCAAACCTTACAAATTTTTCGTTCATTTTTCCTTATTTCTCTCGACAGTTCGAAACTCCAAAAATGAAGAAAATATTTAGTCTATCGGAAAGTTCTGTTCGTTCCTGTGACAACAATTTCCGCCACGTAAGCACATATTTATTTCGCCGATTTTGGACTCTCTATTTTTATCGCTTAATGTATACATTCCGACGTAGCAAATGAATCCAAACAAAGTTGATTAAAAATGAAAAATAAAAAATTCAAACATCATGCAGCATCGTAATATTCAATTTTTCGTATCAAAAGATGATATGTCAAAAATAGGATATAAGAATCGCTCTCACGCTAGCAAGAAGTTAAGAAGTCATTATTAATAACGGTAATTATATTATTCAATAAAGTTTGATCAAATCAAAAAAGGGACAGAACTGTCTGATAAAACTGCATAGAAATGCATATTTCATAAGATTTCAGCGATTTTCACCTCCACCAGCGATTTTATCAATTTTAGCGATTTTCACCTTCCGAACCTGAAAATTTCTTTGGATTCCGACGGAACTTCACGCCGATCTCTTCCACTCTTCACTTCCACTAGTTTCGCAATTCGTGACACATGAGTGCGAGAGATATAGTCGAAATTTTTAAATCGCAATTTCTCAAAGGCGAAACATTTTTATCATAAAATTCAAGCATTTATTTCTGTCTCTATGAATTCTCCAAAGACTGATGCTCGATTTTTCGCCGTAAACTTAATCGACGCCGAGAAAACGTATTTTGAAAATTTGTGAGGTTGTGTCGATGTTTGCCATGCCCTTAAGGAAGGAAGAAAGGAGAATCGTCTATGAAGGAGGAAAAAGAGGAAAAGCGATGACGAAGATGAGCCGGGCAAAAGCGAGAGGAAAAAACGAGTGGAAAATGCGTGGGGTTGGTGAATACGGTCGATGGATAAATCGGCTCGCGGGACGAGGCACGGGTCATCGAGCCCGGTGCGTGAGGCGAGATCGCCGTGCGTGAAAGCTCACGGGAGCGAGAGAGCGAGATGAATCGCGCGAGGAAAGCTGCCGCTGACGGAAGAGAAGCCTGGGACGCCCGAGAGCAGAGACGCTGTATCGAAGAGGGAGGAGGAAAAGACCGGACGAGCAGGGAATATCGAGGGAGTTGAAACGCACACGCCGGATGTGAGGAGACCCGCGAGCGAACCAACGGAGAACGTTATAATTGGGTCGGAGGAGAGAAGCGTCGAGATGCATTTTTTTTTTTCTTCTCAGCAATTTTTTTTTTCTTTATCAATTTTTCTTTTTTTTTTCTTTATCTTTTTACTGGTCGCGTTGTTGCAACGGTCGGGTTGTTGACGGAGCAACCGATTAAATAGGCGTAGGCTGTGCGCCCCCTCATGGTGAAACGTGACACCGCGCGCACGCACTTTACGCACGTAAGCGGAGCTTCGACTCTGCGAAGAAAAAAAAACAAAAACAAATGGTCGAACGGAGAGCTTGCGAATTGCGAGGAGGGGGAGGGGGGAATCGTGGTCGTGGATATCGTATATCCGAAGAGACGAATAAGATATACTAGTAAATGGTCCATCGCAGTTACAAATTTCACGAATTTTCGTGATTTTAATCCCTTTTTTTCCTTTTGTTAATCCAAATTCGATCATGAATAGAAAAAACGATTTTTTTCTGACTCTTAAGCTAAGGGACGTATAAGATGTACGTATATTAATAATTATCCATCGTAGGTACAAATTTCATGAATTATTCTTTTTTTATTCTCTTAACTCTTTTTTTTCTGTTTTTTTTTTTTAATGCAGATTCCATCGTAAATAAAAATTTCATGAATTTTTTTACCTGACTGTTAATTTCATCTTTTTATAATCCAAATTACATCGTGAATACAGATTTAATGAATTTGTCCTCGAGTCCACATTATTTTTCTTTTTTTAATCCAGATTACACGATAAATATGAATATATCGTGAATTGTTAATTAATTCGTTTGGGTTTTTTCATCTATTTAAAATTCATTCTAATTTCTTTTAATTAATTTATTGTCTTCTTTTTTAAACCCAAATTCCGTCGTGAATACAAATATAATGAATTTATTCTCGTGTATACATTATTGTTTTTTCTTTAATTCAGATTACACAGTAAATACGAATATCGTGAAATTCTTCATTAATTCATTATTGTTTATTAATATTTGTCTTCTCTCAAACCCACATGCAATCGTAAATACGAAATTTCATTCATCATTTATCGGTAGCGAATTTCTTTTTTCTCTTCGATCTTCGAATACTATCGTTTATGCAAATTTCATGAAAATCATAAAATTTTTAATTTTTGTTATCAATTCTTAACAGTTTACGAATTATGATTTTTTCTCTTTGCGGATTCTATCGTAAGTACAAACATTGTGAATTTCATCTCAATTTTTCTTGTTGGATCGCGTCAACCCAGACGCGAACGAAGGCGGGGGGGCGGGAGGGGTTTGGCTTTTGGTGCTCGCGGATGACGATACGACGTTGACGACGGGAAAAAAAAGTGTGGGAGAGGAGGAGGAGGAATTCGAGGAGGGATGACGAAGAGTGAGCTGCAGGGTGACGAGGAGAAAAAAAAGAGAAGAAGACGAAGAAGAAGAAGAAGAAGAAGAAGAAGAAGAAGAAGAGGAAGAAGAAGAAGACGAAGAAGAAGAAGAAGAAAAAGAAGAAAAAGAAGAAGAAGAAGAAGAAGACGAAGAAGAAGAAGAAAAAGAAGAAAAAGAAGAAGAAGAAGACGAAGAAGAAGAAGAAGAAAAAGAAGAAAAAGAAGAAGAAGAAGACGAAGAAGAAGAAAGAGGAGAATCGGTGAGCAACGAGAGAGCTTACACGGGAGGAAGAGGGCACAAGAGAGAGAAAGAGAGAGAGAGAGAGAGAGAACGGTTGGCTGGCAGCTGTCGGGCGCGTGCGGCGTCGAACCTTTTAAGGCGCGATCACTGGACGCCCGGCGTCGCGACGTCCCTCTTTTCTCTTCCAACCTCCTCGCGAGCCTCCCCACTTTTCTCTCGGCCTCGACGCAGCCGCCGTTCGCGACCGAAAAGCGTCTCGCGTCCGCGAGCTTCGCCGTTAGCGTCCCATCAAATTTAACTGATCTTCGTCGATCATAAAAAAAAATTTTAAAAATTAAAAAAAAATAAAAAATTATCGACTTTTCTTAAACAAAACGCCAAAACGTCAAGAATTCCAAGTCCCTTCCCCTCCCTCCTGAGCAAAACGTCCTTTTTTCGTTTCCTCTTTCCCCCTCCCCCTTTTGTTTTTCTTCCGTTTCCGGGCCGGGGGAAACGCGCCCGATATGTTTCTACGCTCCGTTGAAACGAGGACGCATGCGCCGGGCTTTCTCAATCTCTTCGTTGAAAACGTCCCACGCGGCAACCAGCCGCAACAGGCGCGCACTCATAATCGACGCCCGCGGTTTTCCTCGAGTGTATATACGCAAGCCTAGCCACGCTGGAAGACCTCCTCTGATACCCAAGGGAGAAAACCTTCGGCGTCACCCCCCCGAAGAAGTTTCGCGGATCGATGAGCCCTCATCATCGACGCGATGTTACCCGCGACCCTCGTCCTATCGATTCCGCGCGACCCTTCTCTCTCTCGCTCCCTCTCTTTTCCTTATTTATTATTATTGTGGTATTTACTTAGTTGATTGTTACAAGTATTGATTTTTTATAAATTATTTATTTATTGATAATATTATTATTATTTATTATTTTTTACGATTATTATTATGATTATTATTATTATGACGGAAAATAAAAATATTAGTTCTTATTGAAGATTTATTAGTAGTGATCATTATTTGTTTGCAATTATTTATTATTATTTCGTATTATTATTATTATTATTATTATTATTATTATTATTATTATTATTATTACGAAAAATAAAATTATTAGTTCTTATTGAACATTTATTAGTAGTGATAATGATTTGTTTGCAATTATTTATTATTATTTCGTATTATTATTATTATCATTATTACGAAAAATAAAATTATTAGTTCTTATTGAACATTTATTAGTAGGAATAATGATTTGTTTGCAATTATTTATTATTATATCGTATTATTATTATTATTACGAAAAATAAAATTATTAGTTCTTATTGAACATTTATTAGTGGTAATAATGATTTGTTTGCAATTATTTATTATTATTTTGTATTATTATTATTATTATTATTATTATTATTATTAAATAAAAATATTGGTTCTTATTGACGATTTATTAGTAATTATTCATTATTACTGTAACAAAGTAAAATAAAAAATATTGATTGTTATTATCAATATTATTATTATTAATTATAAAATGAATCGCCAGCATCAATATTGATATTTCTATAACTGTATGTTGGTGAAGCTTGCGAAGCTGGGATGCAATGAACATTTTTTTTTTTTTCGAATAAAAATCAATAACTCCAACTTGTAACAGATACTTTGCAGTTTTCAAATCCGTTTCCATATTTTCCGTACGCTCATTATTTCCCGAGTATAATTATTTGTTGAATACAAAACTGAGTTTTTTGCATCGAACGACGATAACTCAGGGAAAAATTATCGTTCGAAGCTCTGGGAACGCTTAAATTAAAGAGGACAGAATGCTGTAAAGATTTTCTTTGTTTAAATCACTGAAAAAATATTATCAAAGCTTGTGGGCTTTTCGAGAGTCAAGCACGAATTTTGAAATCCTTTTTTCCGTGATTTTCCCAAGATTACTAAAAAAAACAGCAAACGGTAAAAAACGTTGAACGAAACTTTTGAAAATTAGAAGTTTTAAGCTTCGATTCGCTTATTTGGGAATAGCTTTCCATTGATATTTCTCCGATTTACAGCTTTTCGAAAATGACTCTCGAACACAATATATTTTCTACGTTTCCTTTTCCTACACTTCTATCATTACTCAGCTTACTTCCGGTACTAAAAAAAAATTTTTTAAAAAGGTAATTAATAAAAAAAAAAATACCGTTGGATATTAAACCCAAACAAACCCAAACCACCTCGAGTATTTCGATCAACGGAAAGACCCTCGAACACAATATTTTCATGAGGTTGAAGTTTGCAACGTTGCGACGCAACGAAAATCATAATTTTTTTTATTTTTCAATTTTTTTTTTCACCGTAATCGTAATTAAAATACCTCAATAATTATACAAACTCTTATTCTGATAACTTAGAATTCAAATATGAAAAAAAAACTTCGGCAAATAATAGATCTAAAAAAAAATAAAAAAATGTTCAAAGAAATTTCGTTTATTTATTTATTTTCCTCTCCGAAACTTCGATCATTAATCAGCTTACTTCCGGTACTAAAAAAAATTAAAAAAAAAAGCTAATTAACAAAAAAAAAAACCTCGTTGAATATTAAACCCAAACAAACCCAAAGCACCTCGAGTATATCGATCAACGAAAAGAGATAAGTGTGTTGAAGGACACTATTTCGAGGCCCCGATGGAAACAAAGAAATTTATCCATCTTCGAAGCAGCGATACCTAGCATTTCGGGAAGGACACGTTGACCCGGGGCGCTCGATACGGATTCACCAGCGCCGAATAATTCACAAACCAAGAATTCTCTCTCTCTCTCTCTCTCCTTTTTTCTTTTCTCGCGAAAAACGTGTGCGTACCAACGGATTTCCATAATGACAAAAGCCGTCGTTGTTTCCTCTTTGCTCGGAGGATCGGGCGAAGCCCTTTTGTTTCAGCGGTTGGTAAAACCGTGCGGGGAATCGGAATGCGCGACCAAACAACTGTCGCAACTTTGTGCACACGTGTGCAAAGACACACGCGATATACGTGGGATAGAAAAAAAGCGTTGCGGTGAACGACTAGAGAAAGGGGGGGGGGGGGGGGCGGCGTAACGTCCGATGGAGTAAAAAAGTACCGTCGGGGTTGTTGTTGTTTTTTTTTTTTTTCCCTCGGGGGGGGGGGGTTCGTCGTAACGTCCGATCGAGTACAAAAGTACCGTCGTCGTTGTTGTTGTTGTTTTTTTTTCTCCCTCGTTCTCTTTTTTCTTTTCCGGTGACTTCCGTGCTCGGCGTCCGTCGCAATTGTGGCGTCGTCAACGGGCAAGTCGGTACGTAAACAAAGGATAAAAATACACGCGCAACATCCGAGAATAAAATCGACGAAGGAATAAATAAAAGTTGAGGAGTGAAGAATAGAGTCGTAGGGGATGGAGGTTATTGACGAGGGTGAAGGAAGGGGTTGAAGTTTAAGGGTTGAAGAAAACGTGGAAGAGTAGGGGGGGGGGAAGAAGGAATCTCGATCGGCAGTGACGAAAATCGAGGATCGAAAGTGTAATTATAAATAAGCCAATAAGGTTGCAGACGGTTTCGCGAACGTCACGATTATCGCGAAAGCGTGATCGTCGTTGCAAGAAACGTGGGGTACACGGGAGAGAGAAAGGGGGGGGGAGATATATAGCTCGTGACGTCACTCGAGCTAGAAAAGCTAGGTTTCGTACCGGACGCGACATTTCGCGAGAAAAATTCTTCGATTAGCTTATATACCTCGCGTGTTTACGGGAGGATCGAGTTTCCGCTTGCGTAAGAGGATATTTAGTATCGCGCATGCGCGGTTACGGGTTTTCGAACGAGAGATCGGTAAATTTGGGGGAACGGTTCACTTCCGGAAAATGAGCAGGGGATTGGAACGATCGAATCGGAAAAGAGGTTATCCACGAAACGGTTCACTGTATACCAATCTCTGGGATATTCTGCGATGTACAAACGGGGTCTAACGGACCCCATCGAATTTTTGTTACGAAGTCATTATTCTTCTGGTTTGAATGAAAAAAGGCGAATATGTACCTTGTAGGAGAAAAGTATTTAGAAAGCGATTGGATCAGTATTTTTAGAAAAAGTCAATTAAGATTGTCGAAAATGAGTAAAAATGAACGAAGTCGTGAAAATCTATTTTTTTTTCAAATAATCATAACGTCGTGATTTTTAGGAAAATTAAATTAATCTGACCCGTAAAGTTTTTCAAATTAAAGGGTCAAATCGAAAGGTCAAAACGACCCAGTATGTACTCGAAGAGTTGAATAAAATTCTGACGAATATAATGTTAAATACAATATACCTATATTTAAACATATTTCTACTAAATTTTTTAATTTTTTGAATCACCCAAATATCGCACTATTTTCTAAATAAAAATCCCACCTGTCCCCATATTATATTTAATCATATTTACATTAAATAAAAGTATCCTTATCACATTTATATTGAATATAAATATAACAAAAATATAATTAAATATAATATGTAAACCGTTGGAATTTTTATTTTTAAATAGTGCAATATTGAATCTTTCAAAAAAGGTATTTATTTGGCCACTGGACTTCGGGCTTCGTATTTAGAAATTTGCCCTGGGGTCCGCTGGACCCCAACGCCAATTTATACCAAGGGTTAATCCCGATGATCGTCGTCGGTTCAAAGCGATACCGGGAACGTATTAAGGCTCTATCAGGGGTTTGGTTTTCGAGATGTGGGTGAGGAGACCACACGTACGCCGGATCTACACCCGGGATTCCTTTGTATTTGTATAAACCGTCTATACGAGGCGTTACAGGTGAAAGAAACGTTGCCATGGATACGACCATGGCCACCCTCAATCAATACACGATGGGGTGTCGGTGGTGTAGTTTTGCCCCTTCTCTCTCTCTCTCTCTCTCTCTCTCTCTCCCTTCTTCGTTCTCCTCTCCGTGTGTTCCGCTCTCCAGTGACGCAGGTGAGAAAGGCCCACGTGGTCCTATCACCACGTGCAGGACTCGATCGTCTTTTTTTTTCCTCTTCTCCTTCTTCCTCCCTCTTTCGCAACGGATACTAAGCCCCGCGCGTGCGTGACGCGTTTCTTCAGGATTTCTTCTTCCCTCGCGCGAATTCACGCGTCAATCGCGACGGCCTTGCAACAACCGTTTTTTAACGATTCAAAAAAAAAAAAAATTAAAAAAAAAAAAAACAAAAATAGATAAAAAGATTCTTCGTTTCCGGTAAGCGAAGGAGGGAAAATTAGTTACGCGCATGCGCGACGTACAAAACGCACGTTTAACCCTCAACCCGTGATGGTACTTGAGGCACCTTAATCCCGTGAACCTGGATCGTTTTTGTCTTCGCGCTACGACATCGACGAATATTCATGAAAAAATCTCAAAAATTCATGGTTTATTTTTAGAATATACTTTTCAAGGAGAAAGAGTTATTTTTTTATTTTTCTTATTTTTAATGTGTTTTTTTTTATCAAATATGAAGCAAATTGCGAAAATAAGGTTTTCTTTTTCAAAAAAATATTGCGTAGGTCAAAATTATGGGAAATTTTTTTCAATTACAATTTCTTAAAGGAAAAAGGTTGCTCTTTGGAGAAAAAAATATTATATTCATGTAGGAAATAATTATAAAATAAAATAAATGTTTAAGTAATTAATAATCAATTAATGATAAATTCATGAATTATTTGATTATTCAATTAGAATTAAATAATTATACTTCGAGAAATTTCGGAATAAAATTTTAGTAAAAAACAACTTTTTTTCAAAAAAATATAGCGTAAGTAAAAAGAATGGTAAATTTCTTTCAATAGCAATTTCTTAAAGGAAAAATCTTGCTCTTTGCAAAAAAAATATTATATTTATATAAGAAACAATTATAAAATAAAATAAATGATGAATCAATGAATAATCAATTAATAATTAATCATCATTAATTTCGTAATTATAATTAAATAATAATACATTCAAGAAATTTCTGAATGAAATTTCGAACCAGGCAAAACCGACCCACGTTTACGGTTTGATGTTCGATCGCGTATCACCCGTTTACATTTTCGTTGATGCACCCAGTCTTTTGGCACGAGCCTTTGGGTTCGATCCCGCCCACCTTCAACCTTTCACCTTTCGTTCCTGCCTCATAAAAATTCATCGTTTTTCCAGAGGCCCGGGTTTCGTAACGCGTTTTACACAAACTTTTTCAAACGGTCTTCATCACCATCCCAACTAAACGGCGTTTTCTCTCCCGTATCTCTTCTATCCCAATTATGACTCTTAGCGTTTGTTACATGTCGATTCTACGGATGATCCTATTTAACATTGACGTTTCAGCAGCACCAGTGACGCGAACCTGGGATTTTCACTTCCAAGGAAAACTCTTCTACGATTCATATCGTCGTTTTGCGACCGTTCGAGTTTTCATTCATCGTTCAACTCCCCCCCCCCTCCCCTCCTTTACTTTTCGATCCAAACCTTCTCCTGGCTTTCAGAACCTCCTCTCGATCTCTTTCGTCCCGCGACATTCAAGACCCAATAGCTGATCATCTAAAGCCTCGAAATCAACCGCCAACGTCGTATTCCTCGTTTCAATGTTAACAGCTACTAGAAGAGCCTGATATAAAGTTCAACCGGGACTGAAATATCACCGAATAAATAACGAATCGATTTGGACGCGGGGAGTTGAAAATGTCGGAAAATTGGTATCGATCTTCCGTTGACTCGTCATTCTCTCTTCCTCAGCTAGCTCTCCAGCCTCCTCCTCCGAAACCCATTTCTCCACTTCCCAAAACTCTCGGCGTGCTCCAATTTGATTCGATTAAGCGATCGTCTCAGTGTGAAATTTTCAAAAAATCGTTTTTTGTAACCCAAAAAAACCCAAACAAACCCACTCTTCCACTTGCCAAAG
>JAPYZJ010005150.1:0-12081 GCA_030522765.1 Ophioninae sp. B BG-2022a
ATCTGTGATTGTCCAAGGCTAAAAAAATTAGACTTGTTCTTCAATTCTTTAACTTTGTTGCCTGATGAAATAGGGAAATTAAACCATCTAATTGAACTTAATCTTGAAGGAAACAACATTGAAACTATACCAGAAGCAATAAAGCAGTTGAAGGCTCTAAAAAAACTTAATTTTGCAAATAATAACTTAATAAACCTGCCAACATTTTTATTTGAGCTAATTGGTCTTGAAGACCTGAATCTTGAATCTAATTATCTTAAAATATGCCCAGATGAAGTAGGAAAGTTGAAAAGTATTAAGAGTCTTAGTTTAGGTTTCAATAAAATAAGAGTGTTGCCATCTTCAATAGGAGAATTGCCGGAACTGATATATTTAAATCTTTGTTACAACCAATTAAAAGATCTGCCGATATCAATGTCAATGTCTAACTTGGTAAACCTTAAAATCAGTTTATTGCAAAAAAGAGAGTTTTTACCATTTGCAGCAATTTTTTTGCATGGTAACTCCATTTCAGAATCAGGAGTGGAAAATGAGACTCTGGGAAAGAAAGAAATAATTAAGCTGTTTGGAGACCTTACAGATCTCAAAGATCAGGAGGAATAATAAATTCTTTATTTCTTTTAATTTTCAAAAAAAAACCTTGGCAAGCTTGTTTGATTCAACAAGTCAAAAACTAAATATAAAATTAACAGTAAAAAATATGGGTTGTTTGACAAATAGCACTTACTATAATAATAAGTTAAATAAAAACTAAATTAAAATATTAAAGTTACAGTTTAAACAATTTATGCTGGTCTTTTGATAGCAATAGCTTTTATGATGTGTTTAAACTTCAATTAGCTGACAAATGCTTCAAAATGTGAACTTCTCTGAAGCACTAGTCCAAAACTGCAAACATTTCATCAATCTTGTTCCTACCAGAATCTACCTTGCATTTTGAAATCAAATAGAATACTCTAGCACAAATGCCCATCACGCAAAGGTTCAGGGGTATGAAAAACCCCATACTCAAGTCTGAGCTTGAGACTATGTAAAGACTCTTGGTGCATTTTATAATGTCCTGCTTCTTTGTTTCACTCAAGCCAGTGATTCTCAACAGTCTCTTCAGGTGGATCATCTTCCTCAAAACAAGAGATGATTTATGCTGGTTTTTGCTTCTGTAGACCAAAGCTATCAGCACGGATCTTTCCTTGTCCAAACTGGGCTTAAGCTCTTTGAAGTCAGGCATAAAACAAAGGGATTCTCAAAGAAAACAACAATATTTTATTGTGCAGTGAAGTAAACTACGTTAAAATGAAGATGCTAAACAAGTGCTTTACTTTACATTGTCCCCCATAATTTTGCATTTTAAGACTTGCATTTTGCTTCAACAACTTCTGCTTGAAATTTTTTAAAATTTTAAATCCCACATGGAAATTCAGAATAGCACAGCAAATGAAGCACCTGCCGAAGGCCACACAGAATCCGGGAGTCCAGGAACATTCACGGAGGCAGAACAGAAGTTCTGTTCCACCCTCCTTCAGAGAATAAAAAGAACACCCAATGCTGGTCCCTTTTTAAAACCCGTGGATCCTATTGCTCTGGGCATTCCTGACTATTTTGACAAGATCAAGCATCCTATGGACTTGTCCACAATCAAGAGCAAGCTGGACTCCAAGCAGTACAGCAGCATTGAGGAGTTCAACTCCGACTTTACACTGATGTTCAACAACTGCTACACGTACAACCATCCTGAAAGTGCTGTTTACGGGATATGCAAGGATTTGCAAAAGACCTATGAAGCGCTGTATGAGGGAAGAGGCAATGCACCATCCAAGAGGCAGAATGAGCCCATCAGGGGGGACCTGTCCCCACTGGTCAAAACCAAGAGGACACTTCGGAGCCCCGAAACAAGCATGAATCTTGATGACTTTACTTTCTGCTCTGAGATTCTCTCTGAGCTGGAGAAGACCAAGCACAGGAAGTTCAGCTGGCCCTTTCTGTTTCCTGTGACTGAGCAGGATGCTCCTGGGTATTTTACTATAATCAGCAGTCCCATGGACTTGAGCACAGTCCGCTCGAAGCTTGACGGAAGGAGATACTCCTGTACCCAGGACTTTATCAATGATGTTTATTTGATAGTAGACAACTGCTTCAAGTACAACCAGCCTGAGAGTGAAGTGTTCAAGTGCGGAGTGGAATTCAAGAAGCTCATAAATGTTTTATGCTCCGGAACAGGAGGATCTTCCAACAAGGGCGTGAGAGATCTCGAATACAGAATAAATGACATAAGAAAGAAGATCAGTGCTCTGACACAGGAGTTGCAGCAGCTGGAACAGCAGTCTAGCAAGGTAGTCTTTTCTCTAACGGATCGGGAGAGGATAGGCCGATTTATAATTCAAATGAATAAGTCGCAGCTGGAGAATGTGGCGAAGATTGTCCACAGACACTGTGCTTACGAGTACGTAGACAACGATGAGATTGAAATTAATTTACAGACTATGAAGGATGATGTAGTTGGGGAAATTGACATGTATATTCAAAAGATAAAGAATGGAGAAGGGGATAATGTAGAGTCTGATTCTGATGATTAAATCATATGTTTTATTGTATTATTTTTACATTTTATTTTTGTATTTTACATTCTATTTTTGTATAACTTTATTTTCTTTATATTATCTTAGCATTCTTAATATTATTTTTGTATATTGTTCTGATAGGAAATTCCTTTCTTTGTGTAAAACAGGCTGTTTCCTGCTTTATCACAATGTTTTAGCCGCTCTTTAAAAATATTTTTAGGAATCCCCAAAATGAAGGAAGTCTGTAGATTCTACAAGAATGGTGAGTGTCTAAATCCAAATTGCAGATTTTCTCATCCCATAGAATATCCTATGTACATTTATACTAGCCCAGGAATAGAAATACATCCAGACGAGCTTAGGCTGGCTGTTATGGCCAATGGCCAGATGGCTGCCGAGGCTGACAATGTCTGGCTTGAGAACTATGCCATGTTCTGCAGGAGGCCAGGAGACAAGCTTGTTGACATTGTGGAATTTCCCGATTATTTTTGTACGCCATTTGATGCTGACTATGTTCTCAACGAAGTAGAAAAATTGAAAAGTGGTGGTATGCTCAACTGTGTTGAAGAGCAGCGATTCCAGCAGGGGCCATCGTACGGCCAGAGACAGCCATCATTCAGGGGCTTTGAGCAGTCTAGAGACCAGTCTAGGAACTTTGGACAGCAGAGATTTTCTAATCAGCAGAACTCCTGGAAGCAAGATAGAAGATCATTCGACTCCTTTAGAAATCCTAGTTCACAAGGTTATTCCAACCAGCAAAATAGTGACAATCCTTCTTTTGGCAGGCAGAGAAATTTCAATCAGCCACAGCAAAGAACTTTTGATCAACCTCAGCAAAGAGCTTTTGATCAGCCACAACAAAAAAATTATAATCGGTTTCAACAAAAAGGCTTCGACCAATTTAGTAGAAATCAGAGTTATGGACAATCTTATTCTAGACAGCCTCGGCAATTTTCTGACAATTCCAGGCCTGAGAGACAGAATTCTTTCAGTTCTCAGAACTATAGCAGGCAGCAGCCAGCTTTTGAGTCAAATAGATTCCAAAGACAAGACCAATCTTATCAAGATGCAAATTCCAGCAGAGAAAGCTTTATTTCACAATCAGACTTTCCAAACCGTTTTGATCGGAAGTCTGCTCCCCAAGATTCTGCAGGGAAAGACTTCAGTAGCAGCAACAACGACGATGAATTTGAATACCAGAACATTCCTTATTCTTACAGATAAGTTAAGTAAATAACATGAAAACACCCATAGACGATTTACAATAAATTTTTATTCTTTTTACAATATATTTTTTTTATTTCTACAATAAACTTTTATTATTTCTACAATAAACTTTTATTCTTTTTACTTGTTTAAGTAGCAATTTTAAAGAATCTCCAAATTTTGCACAAAAAATGATTTGATAAGAATATTTTGATTTAATCCATGCTTATTCTTTGATAATAGACTTTCCTTGTATGTTAAGAAGGAAAGGATTTTAGATATTTTCTGTCGCATTTCTGTAATGTTTTATCTTCTCTAAAATGTATTCTGCAATCTTTAATCTAAATTTAAGACTATAACTAAATATGCAAGTATTTACTTTACAAGAGATTTCATCATTTTACTTATTACTATTATCTTCATTTTATCTTTATAGAATAAAATTTAGAGGGGCAAAATCCAATTATCTTTTTTAAATACATCTTCCTAAATTCTATTTGTAAAAATCATCAATAAGCTTTTTTTTCATTTTCAATATTTTTTTTATAAATACACAAAATTTTATCTCTCTGACAAAATGCATTCTATCTTCTTTCTTCTAATATGCCTGCAGGCAGCACAGTGTGAGGATTATAGCTTTGAAGGATACGAACAAGAAACTGAGATATATTTAAGAAACAAGAACATCACTTCACTGAGTGCAGATATCAAAAATTGCAAAAAAGTAAAAACATTAGATCTCAGTTGCAACAAACTTGCAACATTGCCAAAAGAAATTGGAGAGTTAAAAGACTTAGAAGTTCTTACACTAAGCAGTAACCAATTTAAAGAGTTTCCTGTTGAGTTGCTCAGCTGTTCTAAACTAACTAAGCTTTTTCTTGACAACAATGAACTGACAGAAGTGCCATCATCAATCAAAGAATTGGTAAATTTAGAAAATTTGAATTTGAATTATAATAAATTTATTAATTTTCCAGTTGAAATAAAGCAATTGTCAGAGTTGCAGGGTCTTCATCTTGGTCACAACGCACTTGAGCGAATCCCAGCTGAAATAGGAGAGTTGCAACAGCTTGTTTACCTTGATCTAAAAAACAACCAGTTGCGAAGACTTTCTTTAGATTTCAATAATTTAGTTCGGCTCAAGTTTTTAAATCTAAGTAATAATCAATTGTCTCAGTTGCCAGCTGAGTTAAAAGGGTTGAAAGAAATAAAACATCTACATCTAAATCATAATCAATTCACCAAGTTATCAATTAGCATAGGCAATTTAAAAAATCTAGAAGAACTTGATCTCAGCAATAATCATTTAGAGGACTTATCATTTGGAACTGAGGAATTTGAAACTGAACTAGAACATCTCAATTTAAGTTACAATAAATTTGAAAAGTTACCAACTGAGATCGAAAAAATGACGAAACTAAATCATCTTTTTCTTTTTGGTAACAAGGAGCTTAAGTTTCTGCCTTATTCGATAACAAATTTGTTTTCAAAAAACAGTAATTTTTTAATCTTTTTAAGCAAAAACTACCTTTCAGCAGTTGGAACTCAGGGAGAAACTTTAGGTGAGAAAGATTTAATGGAGAAGTATGAGAGATTTATAATTTTTGATGGTCCCCACTATTAAACTAATTTTTCGTTTGTTTTTTTAAGATTATTTCTCTTCATAAACTTTTTTAAAATGTTTTCATTGAGTTGTTGATTAAAATAGAATGATCAGCTAAATTGCAAAATGCAATCTTGGAACCCACAAATTATTTCAGTTACCAGAATCAATTGGAAAGCTTTAAATGTGAACAAAACAACCTAAAAGAACTATTAAAACTAGCCAATCTTGATTACAAAGATCTGTAAAAACACTTTTGGAAATTAAAAAGATGTCTAGATTTTTGAATATAAACTTGATTGGAAATCCTAATGCAGAAGTAGAGAACACAGAAAAGATGATGGGCAAAAAAGTGCTGTTGGAGAAATTATACAAGATTCTAGTCAGAATGTCAATAAAAAACAATTTTATCTTGTATTATTTTGTAATTGGAAACAAGATTGACAGCACACTGCCCAAATGTAGCAAAAGTAAATTTTTTAACATTTCATCTGATTGATTTATTGATTAATTTGTGAATTGTTATAGATTAAGTTTACAACTATTTAAATTAAACAATCCATAAAGTTCCAAAGACAAATGCTCTTTTATCACGACTTTGGATACAAAGGAAAACCCCCAAAGCTGAGATTTTATAATTTCATCTTTTAAATATGCCAATTAAAAATTACGTTAAATCGTTTATTTCTAGTCTAACAAAAAGTTCTAATAAATAACATTTAGGATGCACTTTGCTATCTTCTTCACCAACCATTTCAATCTACACAAAACTCTTAAAATATTTTTCCAGCTCCTCTGAAGACCATCGCAATGAGTGGTTCCTCTCCAGCATTCGCCTACATGCCTTGTCGATCTTCCATCCGCTAAAATCATTTTTTCTAAGCTTTGAGTATTCAGCGCCAGTCGTGGGAAGATCCTCTCCGTTGAGAAGACTGAGATAAACAAGACCCAGCGAAAAGACATCACTTTTATAAAAGCATCTATTCTTTAGTATTTCAGGGGCCATGTAGACCTTGTCCCCGTCCAAATCTACACTACCTTCCTTGAACCTGGAAATGTTGAAATCACAGAGCTGAAATACAATTTCACCATCCGTGACTTTGATGAGAATGTTGTCAGGCTTCACGTCCATGTGTATGATGCCTTTCTTGTGTATGTAGGAAAGAGAACTGCTTATCTGGTGCATCATCCTAAGCACCCATTTGGGAGCATCTGTTCTTATGTCTTCTAGCAGGCTTTCATCCATCCGCTCAAAGCTCTGTTCGGATGAGCTGTCATCTGTCAAAATGTGGGAAGTGTTGTATTCTACATTTTCATCGGTGAAAGGGTCGGCAAGCACAAAAGAACACGAATCATTGGTGTTGCCAGAAGGGAACAGTGTGTTTAGGACGGCATCATCTAACTCACTGCTGCAAACATAGGATTTGTCATTCAATGTATTGTTGCTTTCAAGTGCATCATTTTGATAGAAATGATTTTTATCATTGCTGTCAAGTATGTCATTGATGTGATCATCAGTGTATGCCCTTTGATTGCTGGCACAGGCTTCATATCTCTCAAAAAGTCCTTGATGTATTGCATCAGTCAAGGACATGTCACACCTGTCCATCTCAAAGACCAGAAAGCCCTCATCAATCCACCATCTAAGCATCCTGTTGATGTGTGGATGATCCACTATCTTTAGTATTTCTATTTCTACTTTATCTGTAATATTTCTTTTTGCCACCCTCAAAATTGTGTTTTTTTCAGTTGAGTAAATTTTGTAGAACGAACCCTCGGACAGTTCTTCTGCTACCGATACCTTTGGGACATTGTAGGACGACATGCTGCTCCTCTTCTTCACCGGTGTCATCTGGAGAGACTTCTGCAAAGGAATAGGAATTTTCATAGGGGTGCACATTTATTGGAGATTTATTGCAAAAGAGGCAATTTAGGCGGATGCTCCTCTGGCTGCAAAAGATGCGGCAGCTGTGTTTTCATAAGCCAGAAACAAAGTTTAAAAATTTTATAAAAAAGTTTTTAAGTTCTGATTTGAGCTTGGAATTAAAATGCTCATATTTTAGAAGTACCATCGTCTTTGCTCAGTCTTTTGCACAATTATTGAATCTTTTATTTAAATATTAAACAAAGTTTAATTGCAAATTATACTTTTTGATTTTCTTAAAGCAACAGAAAAATGTTTATTACAGACTCGGAGTTTAATAGTGTAAAATAGTATAATATACTGTAGATAATGCAAAATACAAAGATAATGCGTTAGCTACAAAGTAAAATTTGAGTAATTTTTCATAATAAAAATTTTAGGTTGTAAATTAAAGACAAATGTCAAAAAAGTTTTACTTTTAGGTATTGTAAAAATACAGTCAAGTACAACTCAAAATAAAGCACATACATATATAATGCTGTATATTCACAATCTTAGAAGCTGTATTTGGCAGTGCATTACAAAATTACTTAAGCTTAACAGATTTCCTCTTCTTCAACCCCCTCATTCTTGCTCAACACATACTTCAAGCCTTTAGTTTCACAATATTCTATAAAATCAGGCAGAAGATCACTTTTAACAAGGACTCCGTCATCTGCCTGCGAGATGCTGCTTCTCAATGAGGCTTGATCCATCTTGCAGCTAACTTTGGCATATTCTAGGAAGTCTGAAATCTCTAAAAGACTCACTTTCACCTTGAAACTGATCCTCTCAAATCCTATTTCTTCCAGCTTTTTAATAATGCTGCTTGCCTGCTTTTTTGGGTCTGTGTTTTTTATATTCCACACTTTTTTTATGAATCCTAGCAGAATCTCCTTAGGCACATATGTTCCATTGTACGTGACCTTGTTTTGGACTATCTCTACAATCTGCTTTTCAATGCTGCTTAGTTCATGCATGCTTGTTTCATGCGCCTTCTGCTCGTGCCCATTCATTAAAATATAGCGTATTAATTCGTCTTTATCAGACACACTCAGGCTCTTCTCTATGTTGGAGCTGTTAATTGCCGATCTCAGCAGATTCAAGTCTGTTTCTGAGCAGATGTCTCCTGTGGATATATTTTTATAAATTATGTCAGAATGAATAATTCCGTCCAGAGATATTGCGTTGTTGTGTCTGTACTCATAGAGCTTATTTGGATATATAGCAACCTCATATCTTCTGTCCAGCTTCTTAAGAGTTACAATGTTAACATTAGTCAGCTGCTTATTCTTTGTCCTCAAAAGCATGGACAAAAATTAGTGAGTGCATAAAAATAACTGAGGACTTTTGAAGGTCAATGCAATAAATAGACGAAGATGTAATAGAGCGTAAATGCTTACATAAGCTTAACTCAGAATACAACAGCAAATAGAAAGAAAAAAGGAGCTTAGTAGATCCTTTAAAAATGAACATAAAGCTTGAACACAAAGATACAATCATAATCACATCATAACATAACATATCATATTATAAATATAATTTATAAAAGATGCAAATTTGTCTGCTTAGCTGGCAAAGTACAAAACCTAGCATATTGCTAAGGAGACTTTTATTTGCTAAGCATACAATGTGTATAAGAGAGATAATTGTTTTGAACACTTAAATTCTTATGTTCTAAGACAATCAAACTTTTGCAAGGATAATTTTATGTGTAAAAAAGATCTATGAAGATGAAAAATTTATTGCTAAAAAAGAACAAAAATTTAGATAGCTAAAGAAGTTTACCAACAATCCTCAAAGTAAATACGACTTTGAAAAATACTTTCCAGTTCTTTTCTGCCTAGCGTTTTTTCCACAGTTCCTGATACTGCAATTTCATTCCCGTTTAAATAAAACGACGTTATAGTTGAAGATAGTTTTCTCATGCCATAAGGTAGGGTTTTCAATTTGTTATGACCAAGATTAACAATTTTGAGATTTACTAGATTTCCTATCTCGTCTGGCAAAGAAGTCAGTTCGTTTTGGCGAACACGAAGCTCATCCAGTTTTGAGCATCTGCATAACCCAGCAGGCAAAGATTTTAGATTGTTTGAATCTAAAATTAGACCTTTCAAATTTCCTAATTGCCCTATTTTGTCTGACAGCGAAGTAAGCTTGTTGTTAGAAAGATTCAACAATGTTAACTTTGAGCAATTGAATAGCTCTTCAGGCAATGACTCAAGCTTACTATTATCAAATATAATAAGTTCTTCTAAATTTTTTAACTCACCTATAGAAGAAGGTAATGAGGCTATACTAGTATTATTAATTCGCAATCTTTTTAAATCTCTGCATTTTTTTATATCATCACTTATCGAGGTAAAAGCTGGGCCTGTTACATGTAAAGATTCTCCTGTCATATCTTCAAGCTTAAACTTATACTCGATAGCCCACACAATTTCAAAAAGTGACAAAGTTCTGTAGATAATGTTCATCTATAGAATTTGGTAAAAATTTTGTTTTTAAAGTAAATATTTACAATTATCAGTATTTTGTTTCTTTTCTTCAAGAGTACAAAAAACAGTATTTAACAAAATAGATAAAATTTTCCCCCGTAATTTGCTGTAGAAAATAGCAGAAAGAATAACATTAGGACATTATAAACTTTATTTATAAACAAAAAAGAGCTATCTCGATTAGTGGTGTTCAAATTTGATTTTAAAAGACTGCTTTTGTAACACAATCGCACAGACACTAAGATAAAATTTATAAATTTTTGGCATATCCTTTGCTTGAATATAAGGAGAAGAAATGCACTTATTTAAACGCCATATGTGATATGGATGAGAAAAGGCAAGCCTGAAAAACTCTTCTACACCTCGAGCAATAAAAATATTACATAAGCTTTAGCCTAATCTTACAGTGTAGCTGCTTTGATTTTTTGTGGCTTTTGATTTCTCAGTTACCAGAATGGGTGTTTTTATTTAGATCAGGGCCCGTCTGATACGTATGTTTTTGTCTTTGAAAACTTCTTTAGAAATTTATGACATTTTTGTTTAATCTCTTCCTTGATGCTTTGTGCTAACTCTTCGAAGAAGTTTTCGTTAAGGAGCATTCCAATTGCTTCATTCTTCCACTGATCCTGTAAAATACTTTGATTTGCTTGGAGTTCTAATTCAATGCTTTCTTTCTATTACTTTTGTAGCCCATGCATTCTAGCAGCAGATGTTTTATTAATAATGCTATCCGAAGACCATAGCTTTAACACTTATTCTTATACTCAAGTTTAAGTTTTCCCCATGCCTTAAGTTTTGATCCAACGTAAATGCACCCACGCTAAGTCGTATGATGCTTTTAACAAATTGCTGATTCCCTCTGATAATTTTATCTTCAGCAGTGATTTTGAATTGCCGATTTTGCTTATCGTTCTGATCTTGATTACTTTAAATACATCTTTATCTCTTTTTATCTGTTCTAAACTAAGAGCCAAGCAAAGCTAAATAGACTAAATAAAAGATGCAGTTTCATACTTAACGAAAGATTAATCTCTGAAAGTTATTCTGTGTATTTTAGTAGAAGATTATTCTCAAAAGTCCTATTTTTAACAAGTCTTAACTGCTATCTTTTCTGATTAGCACAGATTAAAATTGATATTTGGACTTGTTTTATTCTTGTTACAGCAACAGTTTATTATTCTGTGACATTTAAAATTTTTACTTTTTTTTTGAAAAATTTTACCCAAAAAGATGAAACTTATTGCAAGTGTTCTGCTTAAAATACTCATCTTGTGTATATTGCCTATGCCAGCAACTATAAACGATATTAACTCCTGGCAAGATAAAATAGAGGGTTTATTGGCGTTAAAGGACTTTGTCCTCAACGAAACTCTTTCTGATCTTGTTGAAGATGATGAGCAAAATAGCGATAATAGCATATCTAGAAATTTTAATCTCACAAATATATCAGAAGGCTGTGCAGGAGAATTTGTCGAGTTGGATGTCTACAATCAAACTGCAGAACACACATTTAACATGCCAGAATATAAGACAGAAAAGAGAAAGCATAGCATAGAACTTAATCATGAAAATACACAGAATCAGCCTTCAATAAAACGTAGAAAAAGGGACCAAGACATTCAAGCAAATTATTCAGAAGAAGACTTATTTAGGCATATAGCCGAATTTGACCATAGACCGTCAGGTCTTTTTTTATCTAGTAAAAAAGACTTCAAAATAGAAGAATACAGATTACTTTTTGAATTTGATAGATCTGTCTTTATTGAAGAGCTCTGTAGCAAAGACCATTTTCAAAGTTTAAATCCAGATGTTTTTCGTGAGTTAGACGAAATGATTGGGAAGAATTTTAACAAATTAGAAGTCTATGCTAAAAGAGTTATTACTAAATATGTTGAGATAGTTAAACATACTAGTAAAGATCATCCTAACTTTTATGGCAATCTTTATTCAAGCTTAAATAAGGCACTTGATCCAGCGAGAACCAAAGGATTCTATTATCTTTTGATCTACAGCCTCTACGAAACTGGACTGATTGGCGTTCCTAGACGCATGGCTGCTGTTGAGAAGATCTTTATAAATATTATTACTCATGTACGCTTGATGGCATACGTGCATAATGACAAGGTCAAAGAAGAAATAAAACCCAGAAAGCTCAAACCATTTCCAAAAGTACCTTCTATCAAAACTAAATATGAGCAGTCAATATATTCTCAGACTAATTTTAGCTATACTGACTTTACAAAACCTTTGGCGGGAGTACATTTTAGAAAGCATGATTTGTTCTGCAAGAATGCAGATCTCATGAGAAAGGAG